>SJXQ01013029.1:304579-386226 GCA_006408695.1 Aepyceros melampus
GCGGGGACTGGCGGGTTCCGGAGCCTTCCCCAGGCGCGGCGATTGAGATCGGGCGGACCACGGCGGGAAAGAAGTGGGAGCCTGTAGGGCCGCGTGGGCCCGGCGCCGTGGGAGCCTCGGAGGTAACTTCGGAGAGCCGGCGACGGGCGGGGGGCGGGAGCGCACGCGTGCTCGTGTGTGCCGGTGCGAGGTGTGTGCGCCGTGTGCTCGCGGCTCGCCGCACACGCGCGCGGGATGTGAAGTCCCGGGCCGCGGGCTCCCCTCCCCGCCTCCCCTCGGCTGCCTGCGGGGTGCCGCGCTGGGGGCTGTGATGGGAAAGGTGCGTGTGTGTGGTGCTGGGTTTGACCTGGTGGAGAGATCAGGGATTCAGGAAGAGAGTCGACGCGACAGGACCATGCGGTTTGGGGCAAGTTTTCATGGCTGAAAATTCCCTTGTAGAATCTGGTATCTTGAGGGTTAAATAGGCCAGCACTAATGTACAAAAAGCCCGACACATCAGAGGCGCCAGGTACCCACCCGAGCCGGACCGACCGGTGCATCCAATCCTTAAATTGAGATTTCCGGTCACGTCGACGTGGGATGGGATCGTTGGTTTTCCCGAGGAGATAAGATTGTTCAACTTCACCTGCCAGACGACACAGAAGCCGGGCCTGGCGGGCGGGGAGCGCGCGCTCACTCGCGGCCGCCGCCGCCGTCTAACTCGTACGCCTGCAGCATTCCTTGCCTGTTGGTCCTCTGAACGCGAGCGTTCCTCCGGGTTGACACATCCAGCCAGAGTGATCGTTAGTCCACTCTCCCGAGGGTGTCGGGAGCTCCCTGTGTTTGAGCAGCTTCACTGTGACAGTGCCCACTCCACCACCGTTGTGCTGGAAACTGTAGCAATGTTCGACTGTTGTGTGCACGCTAGGGAAGATGGTTCAGGCTCGCTTTTCAGGGGAAATTAAGGATCTTGTGGGGAAGACCTGAGCTGGGGGATAGAGAGTCTCTGCGATAAACAGTAAAGATTTATCTCAGAAGCTTCCAACCCATTTCTCTTGAGGAAGGGGTGGTTTCCAGAGAGAGAGCAGAGTCCATGCTTCTGCCCTCATGGCTGTGATGGGGGAGCTTTGCTGCCCGGCTGGCTGAGGTCTTATGCATGGCATCAAGAGTTGCCAGTTGTTTGAGAGCAGCTTATGGAGCCAGGGTAAGCACTCCTTTCTCCACCAAACAAGCTGTCACCACCACCTCGCCCAGATGGAGATGTTTGGTTAATGACCCTTCTTTCCCAGTCCTGTGACCACCAGCATCCCTGGTCGGAATGCTCTGGAGGTAGAAACTGGCAGGCTGCTGTGACCACAGTATATCTGTAGGAATGCCACCCTCACAGCAGTATTTTGAGGACAGTTGAGATAAGAGAAGGACGTTAAAGAGAGTGAGGTGCCTGATGCTCTGATGCTGTAGGGAGAGTTGGACACCCTCCTTTTGGGGCGACAGAGGAAGGAGGTGCAGGAGAGAGAAGGAGGGACCTTGCAGAACGAACAGATTGAGAGATTTTCTTACCTGGAGGGAAAACTTTGACTGTCTGGTAAAAAGAGTCTGATTTTTACTGTACTTGTCTGAGAAGCTTGTATAAATCTGAGACTATGTGCAAATAAATTGCCAGGCAAATAATAGATCAAACAGTGTATTTGCATTTCTGATGAGTTTGGTGAGGAAGTGTTGTATAGCACTTAATACTTGGAAGACAGACAGAGGTTTCTTTGTCAGTGATGTGTTCTTTTTAAATTTTACAAATATAATATTCTACACCACCACCCCCACCCGCCACTCCAGCCAATGCTAGAGGCAAAATTGATGTGGTTTTCCAGCTTCCAAAAGCCTTTGCAGCTTATTAACTCTCTGATACTCTCTCTGGACATTCAGTCGCTCCTGTGAGGTTAAGATGTCTGTCCTGTCTCTGACCACTGCACACAGAACTGGTCTCAGGGCAGCGGTTCTCATTCAGGAGCCCCCAGATAAGTTCTTTCTTGGATCCTGAAAAATGTGAAGCAGAAAGCAGTGTTGCAGCTATGGCTTGGCGCCTGCTGAGCTGGGACTTGATGACCAGAAGAAAGGGGAAGGCCCTGCTGTCTGCTTCTGCCAAGTAGTGATGTGTATTCTCAAAGTAGCCGGGAAAGATTCCAGGTTCCCCTGTGGCTGTGCCGCTAAAGCCCACTGATTAGCTTTCCCCATTGACATGGGGAACTTAGCTGCAGACTTGGTATAAATTGAAAAATAAGGGGGTGGGGGTGGGTATGGAGTTTAGAGACAGGCAGAGGCAGTTGGCAGGCAGCCTCTGGCATGCATCTAACTCATGATATGACCTCAGTAAGTTACTTAAGTTTTCTGCATGTTTCTATAAAATGAGAGAGCATCAGACTGGACCATCAGTTTTTCTTTTGGACTGTGCTGGGTCTTCACTGCTGTGCGGGCTTTCTTTAGTTGTGGTGAGCAAGGGCTGCTCTTCGGTGCAGTACACAGGCTTCTCATGGCAGTGGCTTCTCTTATTGTGCAGCAAGGGCTCTAGGGCGAGTGGGCTTCAATATTTGCTGCACATGCTCTCAGTAGTTGCGGCTCCTGGGCACTAGAGCACAGGCTCAGTAGTTGTGACACATGGCCTTAGTTGCTCTGCAGCATATGGGATCTTCCCAGACCAGGGATCAAATTGGCTTCTCCTGCATTGGCGGGTGGATTCTTTACCACTGAGCCACCAGGGAAGCCCCAGAATGCAGGTTCTTAACCACCGGACCACCAGTGGTTAATGGTCCCGTAGACCATTAGTTTTTCCCCCTCTTCTCTCTAAGAATAGAGCTCTTTAACTTGAATCTTATATGAAAGTTAAGTACATGAAACAGATTAGAGATGAGGGAGGGATATGGCAGCCTGTTCACTTCCCGAGGTAATTTCTGTTTTTTTTTTCTCTTTTAATTGATTTTTATTTTTTAGTTTGTTTTGCTTTACAATACTGTATTCGTTTTGCTATACACTGACATGAATCAGCCACGAGTGTACATGAACTCCCAATCCCGACCCCCACCTCCCCCCTCCCGCCCCACACCTTCTCTCTGTCTTCTTGTTGTTGTTCAGTTGCTCAATCATGTCCAACTCTTTGTGACCCTATGAACTGCAGCATGCCAGGTTTCCTTGTCCTTCACCATTGGAGTTTGCTCAAGTTCATGTCCCCTGAGTCAGTGATGCTATCTAACCATCTCATCCTCTGTTGCCCCCTTCTCCTTTTGATTTCAGTCTTTCCCAGCATCAGGGTCTTTGCCAGTGAGTTGGCTCTTCTCATCAGGTGACCAAATATTGGAGCTTCAGCTTTACCATCAGTCCTTTCAATGAATATTCAAGGTTGATTTCCTTTGAGATTGACTGGTTTGATTTCCTTGCTGTCCAAGGGACCCTCAAGAGTCTTTTACAGCACCCCAACTTGAAAGCATCAGTGCTTTGGTGCTCAGCCTTCTTTATAGTCCAACTCTCACATCTGTACATGACTACTAGAAAACCATAGCTTTGACCATACAGACCTTTGTCAGTAAAGTGATGTCTTTGCTTTTTAATATGCTGTCTAGGTTTGTCATAGCTTTCCTTCCAAGGAGCAAGCATCTTTTAATTTCACAGCTGCAGTCACTGTCCACAGTGATTTTTGGAGCTCAAGAAAATAAAATCTGTCACTGTTTCCACTTTTCCCCCATCTATTTGCCATGTAGTGATCATCAGTGCTTTGGTGCTCAGCCTTCTTTATAGTCCAACTCTCACATCTGTACATGACTACTAGAAAACCATAGCTTTGACCATACAGACCTTTGTCAGTAAAGTGATGTCTTTGCTTTTTAATATGCTGTCTAGGTTTGTCATAGCTTTCCTTCCAAGGAGCAAGCATCTTTTAATTTCACAGCTGCAGTCACTGTCCACAGTGATTTTTGGAGCTCAAGAAAATAAAATCTGTCACTGTTTCCACTTTTCCCCCATCTATTTGCCATGTAGTGATGGGACTGGATGCCATTTTAGTTTTTTCAATGTTGAATTTTAAGCTAGATTTTTCACTTTTCTCTTTTACCCTCATCTAGGAGAAGGAAATGGCAACCCACTCCAGTGTTCTTGCCTGGAGAATCCCAGGGATGGTGGAGCTTGGTGGGCTGCCGTCTATGGGGTCGCACAGAGTCAGACACAACTGAAGCAACTTAGCAGCAGCAGCAGCAGCAGCAGAGGCTCTTGAGTTGCTCTTTGCTTTTTGCCATAGAGTGGTATCATCTCCATATCTGACGTTCATATTTCTCCCATCAATCTTGATTCCAGCTTGTGACTCATCCAGCCTAGTATTTTATATGAGGTAGTTGCATAGAAGTTAAGTAAGCAGGGAGACAGTATACATCCTTTATGTCCTCCTTTCCCAATTTGGAGCCAGTCCATTTGTCCCATGACCAATTCTACCTGTTGCTTCTTGATCTGCATACAAGTTTCTCAAAAAACAAGTAAGGTGGTGTGGTATTCCCATCTTTTTGAGAATTTTCCAGTTTGTTGTGATCCACACAGTCAAAGGCTTTCTTGTAGTCAATGGAACAGAAATAAGATGTTTTTCTGGAATTTCTTTGCTTTCTCCATGATCCAGTGAATGTTGGCAATTTGATCTCTGGTTCCTCTGCCTTTTCTAAGCCCAGCTTGTGGCCTTCTAATTCTGTGTCATTGACATGTCACCCACCTTTCCTGATCCTAGTAGCTGATCCTTCTTGATGTCTAGTTAACCCCCTACAATGTGGACTCCTGAAAGACTGTGTCCTCTTCAGCCTGAAAGCTCCTGAAATCTAGCACCGTACCTGGCAAGGAATTAGGTACTCAGTAAATGCTTACTGAATGGATGAGAGAACAAAGGAGTAAAGTTATTTTGACTCAACAGGAACTAATGGATGGAACCACTACAGTGTAAGTTGTAGGAGGACAGGGACTTTTGGAATATTTGTTGTTGTTGTTTAATCACTAAATCCTGTCCAACTCTTTTGTGACTCCATGGTTTGTGGCCCACCAGGCTCCTCTGTCCATGGGATTTTTCAGGCAAGAGTACTAAAGTGGGTTGCCATTTCTTTCTCCAGGGAAATGTTGTTGTATATCAGTGCCTAGAACATGGCCTGGCACAGGCAGATTTTGGCTCATTGCAAGAGAAACGTTTAAATTAGTTAAAGTTGGGAACTGATTGCTCCAAGAGGTCATCAGCACCACGTGTGTGATGGTTATTCTTCTGCTAATAAAGATTCTCACTCTCTCTCTTCTGGGAACCTGGTGGATTGCAGCTCCCTGAAATTATTATTTATTTTATTTTTTAAATTAATTTTTTATTGGGGTGTAGTTGCTTTACAATGTCATGTTACTTTCTGCTGTACAGCAAAATGAATCAGCTATACCTACACACATATATAAGGAAGTCCCTTTTGGACTTCCTTCCCATTCAGGTTCCTTGTGTGTGTGTGCTCAGTTGTGTCTGACTCTTTGCGACCCCATGGACTGTAGCCTGGCAGACTCCTCTGTCCATGGAATTCTCCAGGTGAGAATATTGGAGTGGGTTCCCATTTCCTCCTCCCCTGTCACCAGAAATTAGATGTGGTCTTGTGCCTTGTTTGGCTGAGAGCTTTCAGAGTTTTGGCAGGTGCCTCACTTTTTGTTCTTCCTTTTCTTCTGCTCCAGTGACAAAACTCCATGGGAGTTCCTTGGAAGTCCAGTGGTTAGGACTTGGAGTTCTCACTGCTGTGGCCCTGGATTCTACCCCAGTCAAGGAACTAGGATCCTGCAAACATTGCGGGGCCTGCTTCTCGGCCTGGGTTCTAGGCTGAAGGTGGAGAGGAACAGAACCCCTGGCTGACTCACGTTGATCATATCCATGGATAAGAGGTTTTAAGCTCTTGGAATCCAGGGACAGACTTGCTACAGCATAACCTAGTCTGTTCTGATGGATGCAGCACGTAAAAGAGCTTAAGACAACACTGGTGTGTGATCAGAGCACATTGGGATCGAGTGTTATCCTCAAAGGCCAGAGGTTGCTGAGACAGAGCTTCATGAAGATTTGAACCTTGGTGTGGTTCCCACATTGAGGTGTGTAGCTGTCATTTTTGCTAGTTGGAGTGTTCCTTTCCTGATATACCCAGGCCAGTCTTTTAGAGAAGGACCCATGGTTAACCAAGGCTTTCCAGGTGGCTCAGTGGTAAAGAACCCACCTGCCAATGCAGGAGACCTGAGTTCGATCCCTGGGTGAGGAAGATCCCCTGCAGGAGGAAATGGAAACCCACTTCAGTATCTGGCATGTTCAGTCCCTGGGATCCCACAGAGCTGGACACAGCTGAGCACACATGCAAAAGCATGATAACCGGAGGCCTAATGCATAAGACACAAACTGCTGGCTTACTAGATTAGTGCAAATAAAGTGAATCTGATAAATGTGCTCACTGATCAGGGAGAAATGCCCATTAGAAGCCAGATAATAAGAAGCTATTTTGTGAGCTTGGAGTGAAATGTAGGGGAGTCAGTGGAATGGCTGATGTCTATGGCTGGGACAGGCAGGGATCCTCCCAGAGGAGGGATTGAAACCTTGTCTCCTGTATTGGCAGGTGGATTCTTCATCACTGAGCCACCAGGGAAGCTCTGATGTTTCCTTCTTTATCCAAGTTTGAAAACCACTTGCTGAATGCACTCCATACACAAAGACACACAGACACCGCCCCCCACCTCCCCTGCCATTTACTACCGTCCTTAGCATGTGACTTGTCCAGCATGAATACTGTGTGGTTTTTCTGGGGCTTCGTTGCCCATGTTCTCAGCAGTGGGAACTTTCCTGGCAGCCTTTTTGACTGGCTTGCCCTGTAAGAACAGAGCACTATGGAAGCTCCCAGCCTGCAGCCCTCCACCTCCCCTCTGCCATGCATGTCTTCTTTGGTGTTCCTCTGTCTGCTGTGATCTTTCTTCCTGCCTCTCCCCTCGGGTCCTCAAGAGCACTTCTGACTCCCAGAGGCTGATGTGCTGTGATGACCACGCTGGGGCCTCTGCAATATCACTAGGATTTTGAGAAAGAAAAAATTTAAGCAGGATGCTAAACATGCCTGTTTTATGGTTACTTAAGGAGACTTCAAATAAACAGCTGAGAAAACAAACCAAAAGTCAGTAGGGATTCATGGGAATGTGAAGGGCTTTGGACCCTCCTGGAAGCCTGGAGGGTTGACAGCAGCCGTGAGAGGCCAGCTGAGACTCAGCAATGCGGCCTGTTTCTGGAGCTGGGGTTGAAGAGAATGCAGAGTCGTTTATCATTGTGGGTGCAGGATGGAAGCAGGTATTGAGTGGATGGGAGTGAATGGGGAGGGTAATGAGTGGGTGGGGATGGGGGTGGGTAGTGAGTGGGGCTAGACAGTGAGCTCCCTGGGTGGTGGGCTCTCTCCTGCTCTGTCCGACAGCCGCGGGCGCACTCCCTCCTCTGTGCTGTGATAGACCAGTGCTAGTCTGTGCTTCCCTCTGATCCCTGAGCCCAGAAGGAGCGGGACAGTATCTTGTTCCCATCTTGGCCATGGCCGGCAAGGAGCTGGCACGGAGCTGGGCAGTGCAGTAGTGCTGTTGTGTGAAGCAGGGACTGAGTGTCACTTCGGATGATTCAGAAGGCTCTCTGTGGGGCCGGGAAAGCCTGGCTCCAGAGCTGCTGCGTGATGGAAAAGTGGAATGATTCAGTGTCCCATCACCTCCGTGTGAGTCAACACTACGGTGTGGCCACCGGAAAGAGGCTCAGCTTAAGGACAGCATGGGGAAGGAGGAGGGGACTTCCGCTGTTTTCTGTACTTCAGTGTAAGGAGGCTTAGCTGGAGGAGCTCATAAGCAGATTGAAGATTATTAAAAGTATCAGGGTCATCACTGCTAGGATACATCTAGTCCAGCATTCCCAAGCCACTGTCACAGCGTTGAGGGTAACAGAGTCTCTTGGGGATCTTTATACAAGTAGATTTCAGGTTTTGCCCCACTCTGCCCGGTCAGAATGTCTGGGCTTGAGGCCTGGGTTCCAGTTTATTCTCCACATTTACAAATGCTGTTTGGAGTTGCTAGAGGAAGGGGAAGATCCAAGTCAGAGACCACATCCCCATCCACAGGAAGAATTCCAGGAGTCGCAGCCAGGTCCCAGATGGCTGAAGGACCAGTTCTTTGTCTCGGGTGCCCAGGCAGGCATGGGTCAGGGTTGCTCTGAGCTCGAAAAATGCGAGGGAGGGATGTGACAATGTGGCCTTCCATGTGTCCAGGATTTTAGGATAAATTCCAGGATTACAGTACAAGAGAGTCCTTATCAACATCACCAGTCATCTTTATCTCAGCTGCCAGTCAACAGAGGGTTCTAGCTGATAGGCTGGGCAAACCAGATCTTGTTTTACCAACTAGAGCATAGCATTTGTCTTCCGAGAAGGACTGCAAACCTTCCAGCTGTGTCTACTCTAAATATGAGAAAGTGAAGAGGACAGACTATCCTTCTTTCTGCATGTGCACTGGTTGTCAGAGCTTCAGGCCCTCCGGTAAAGAGGTTAGCCCTCACCCCACCCCCTGGATGGCCATGTCCTAATACCCAGGAACCTGTGAATATGTGACCTGTCCTTTGCAGATGTGATTAAGTTCAGATCTTGAGATGGGGAGATTATGCTGGATGATCAAGGGGTTCAGAGCAAACACAAGAGCCTACAGATGGGGAAGAGGATTCAGAAGAGTTAGTGAAGGAGGCGTGGCCACTGGAGTAGAGCTCAAAATGATGTAATTGCTGGCTTTGAAGATGGACACAGGGGCCATGAGTCAGGGACTGTGGGCAGCTTCCCGGAGCTGAAAAATGCAAGGAAACAGATTGTCCCCTAGAGGAGCCTCTGGAAGGAATTCAGCCCTTGCTAATACCTGGATTAAAAAGTCCATTTGGACTTTAAGACTGTAAATTTGTATGGTTTTAAGCCACTATATTTATGGTATTTGTTATAGCAGCGATAAGAAGATCTCATATATGGGACTTGCCAGCTGATGCTAGTGGTAAAGAACCCACCTGCCATTGCAGGAGACATAAAAGACATGATTTGATCCTTGGGTTAGGAAGATCTACTGGAGAAGACAATGGCCCCCCACTCTAGTCTTCTTCCCTGGAGAATCCCAGGGACAGAGGAGCCTGATGGGCTACAGTCTATAGGGTCGCAAAGAGTAAGGTATGACTGAAGCGATTTAGCACATAGGACAGCAATAAGAAACTATTAATAATACAGCACAACCTCTGAGATGATGAGTATTTGCCACCTAAGTGTTGAGAGGCAACAGAATTTTGCAGACCCAGAGGCATAGCTTTGACTTCTTCTGGTGGCAGTGACTTTCTGGGCAATCTGATCAGATCCACACCTTGGTCAGTGTTTCTTGAATCCTAAAACTCTTCCCTCTTGGGATTTCCCTGGTGGTCCAGTGGCTAAGACTCTGTGCTCCCAAAGCAAGAGGCCTGGGTTCAATCCCTGGTCAGGGACCTAGATCCCATGTGTTCCAACTAAGACCTGGTACAGCCAAATAAATAAATATTAAAAAAAAAAAAAAGCAAAAAAAAAAAAAAAACACCTCTATCCTCTCTAAAACGAATCTGTGAAGCCCAAAGTTTTCTCTTAGACTGCAGTTTTGGAAACACAGTGATAAAATGTCAACATTGTCCCCACAGTACGTATAGTCCCTGAGACCACATAGTCATACCCAGTTATGAGGTGACCACATGGAGTTTCTAGCATATGCCTTCACATTTATCACTGAAATAAAAACAAACAGTTAAATTAAAACAAAGCAGAAAAATTACATACCATTTCCCCCCTCAAATGTCATATATAGGAAAATACATACAAAGAGGTTTGGAGAAACTTTCCTAAATGAGAAATGAACCAAAGAGTTGTTTGTTTGTTTGTTTTTCATTTTTGGCTATACTGGGTCTTCATTGCTGTGCTCTGGCTTTCTCTAATTGCACCAAGTAGGCGTTACTCCCTAGTTATGGTGTCCGGGCTTCTCACTGTGCTTACGGGCTTTAGAGCAGGAGGGCTTTGGTAGTTGTGCATGCCTTTAGTTGCCCTGAGGCATGTGGAATCTTCCCAGACCAGGGACTGAACCCATGTCCTCTGCATTGGCAGGCAGATTCTTCACCACTGGACCACAGAGAAGCCCAAACCAGAGGGTTCTTATCCTGTTTTCCGTTATGAAACACTTTGATTTCCCCTCAGTGGTATTTGTCTGTCCCTCTCCATCCCAACAGTCATCATCTGGTCCAGGGCCTCATCTCTTCCTGGGAAGTTAAAGGTTAGGAGGGAGGCTGACAGAGGGATGGTTTTAGGTGGAGAGAGGAGAAGTTGAGGGAGCTCCCAGTCTCATTATTGTTTCACTCTAAAATGGAATGTGAGAGGTGTCTGTGCTGTTTTGGGGGGACATTTTGATAAAGACCATAGTCACCTTAGAGATAAATATTGTATCATTGACAGTAAAGTAGTAAATAGTGTTTATTTGCACACCATGATGTATAAAATGCCTTCCTGGCCAACCAAACACACCAGTCATGCTTCAACTTCAGGACCTCTGCACTCGCTATTTGCTCTGTCCAGGACGCTTGACTTCCTCTTCATGAAAGGCAGCTAGGCATGTCGTTGGCTCTGTTACCTATTTGGGGGCTCCATTTAGATGTAATCTTTGCCCTGAGGACTTCTCTGAACATCTTTTTAACAATTGCAGTCCCTACCCCTGGTCCCCTACTTTCTAAACCCTCCTCTATTTTCCTCCATAGCATTTTCCACCATCTAATATACTATTCATTTAATTTGTCTCTTTTGCTTATTATATGTCTCCTCACTAGCATATAAGCTCATGAGGGTAGTTTTTTTTTTTAATCTGCTTGAATAGCCTGTTATATTTCCAGTAGTTATAGAAATAAAACCATGCCTGACACACGCCATTTACAAGATTTTTGAATGAAATCATGAATGTCTCCTTTGACCATGTTAGAAATCCCAGGAAGAGGAATTGCTATCTTCCTTTTCTAGGTGAGAACACCAAAGATCGGAGGTAATAATTTACTTCCCCAGGTTCCCCTTGCTGGGATTTCCTGAAAATCCTTGTTTCATTATTTTTTATTAGAAAATCACATATTCCAAGCATTTAAGTAATACAGACCTAAAACAAAGGGGAGAAAAAAGCACCAAGGGATAATTTTTAATAACATTTTGGTATATAAAGTGTGTGTATAGACAATTTTATATCATATTACAGTATGCCATTTACTGGCACACTTTTTAGCTTAAGAATACATCATTAAAAATTAAACATATCAATACATTTATTTCTTCAACATGGCTTATAGTGGCTGCATGATATTTCATCATGTTGAAGCATTAAGTTTATATAACCAATCGTTAGCTACAAAGGTTATTGCTGATATTTCTCTTATTATAAGCAACATTAAACAGAATGTATTTGTAGCACTTTCTTTTTCACATGTATTTAACTGTTGCCTTGAGATAAGTACTTAGAAGTGTGGATTTGTTTTATTTAAAGGATATGCGAGCTTCACGTTTTATGCAGATTACTTCCTGTAATGATCACACAAATTTCCTATCTCTCTTTCTCTTTCATAATGCCTAAGAGTGCTCACTTTTCCACATTCTCCTCAACAGTGGTACGAGTCTTCTTAACCCATACCAGTTCAGTAGGCAAAATAAAACAAAAAAATCCATAGTGTTTTGGCACTTCTCCAACTTAGAAAGAAAATATCATTTTCATTTTCTTTACATGTATACATCCTAAGGCAGTCAAACCCATTGTGGTTTTAGTTTGCTTTCTTTGATTATCATGAAAGTGAAAGTTGCTCGGTGTGTCCAACTCTTTGTGACCCTGTAGACTATACAGTCCCTGGAATTCTCTAAGCCAGAATACTGGAGTGGGTAGCCTTTCCCTTCTCCAGAGGATCTTCCCAACTCAGGGATCGAACCCAGGTCTCCCACATTGCAGGAGGATTCTTTACCAGCTAAGCCACAAAAAATTTATTATAATTCTTTATATATTTATATAAATTATATATTATAATATATTTTTATAAATTTATATTTACATACATTATATATATATTATATAATAAATTATATAATTATTTCTTATAATGTTGCCCATTTTTTCCTTTGCCTTTCTCTCTTTGAATATTGTCTCTGGGACTGTTCATTCTTTCTTACTGATGTTTAAAGTTTTCTATGATATGCAAAAAATTACTGCACTCTATTTTTTTTCAATTTCTGATGTTTATTGACATGGTAAGTCATTTTCATTTATCCACATTGATCAATCTTTTTCATCATGGTTTCAACTTTTGGAATGTTGTGTGGAAATATCTTTTTGCAACCTCACCTGAGTCCTGACTCAGATTTTTTCTTTTCATTTAATCTGTTGTTTATTTTTGTATATGGCAAAGAATAAGTGCTAACTTAATTTTTTACAGTTGGTTAACCAATATTTCTAATAATACTTATAATATAATAATACTAATAGGCAATAGTAATTGACATGTTTTGGAGAAGGCAATGGCATCCCACTCCAGTACTCTTGCCTGGAAAATCCCATGGACAGAGGAGCCTGGTAGGCTGCAGTCCATGGGGTCGCTAGGAGTTGGACACGACTGAGCGACTTCACTTTCACTTTTCACTTTCATGCATTGGAGAAGGAAATGGCAATCCACTTCAGTGTTCTTGCCTGGAGAATCCCAGGGACAGGGGAGCCTAGTGGGCTGCTGTCGATGGGGTCGCACAGAGCCGGACACGACTGAAGCGACTTAGCAGTAGCAATTGACATATTTTACTGAATAAACCATTATTTTCTCATTGACTTGAAATACCACCTTCATCATGGAATGAATCCTTAGCTACATTTGTGTATGCCTCTTGTCGGGAAGATCCCCTGGAGAAGGAAATGGCAACCTACTCCAGTACTCTTGCCTGGAGAATCCCATGGACCAAGGAGCCTGGTGGGCTACAGTCCATGGAGTTGCAAAGAGTTGGACACGACTGAGAAACTTCCCTTTGTTTCTTTCTTGTCTTTTTATCTTGCTCCATTGATTTATCTGTCAAATTATGGTTATAGGAACTTTATGGGAAACTTCAGAATTTGTCTATCCAAATAGATCCAGAATTCTTAATTAATTAAAATAAAGCAAGTAAATATTCTGTGTTCCTTCTAAGACACAGACTTCTCACTGTAAAAATGCAAGAACAGCAAAACATAGTAACAAAAACTGGTTAATTAGTAGTTACCCTTTACAGCCTTATTTATGAAATTTTCTGCTCCATTTTGACAGAAGGTCTAAGTGGGAACTTATTTTTCTAGTTTTTAAAATTGACTTTCTTTTTAAATTAGTACCTGTTTTTGAAAATGCAGAAATGTACAGACAATAACCCAGAGACATCCACGTACCATTGAGATTAAATAAGCATTAACATTTTGTCGTTTTTGCTTGTGCACTAGTTTTTTAAAAGAATATGTGGTAGTTCAAGATCTACTTGTTCATACTTTAGTTTAATCACCAGCTATTCACCCCACTGGAGAAGGTGGATTCCCTCCCTAAGGTTATGGATATTGTCACCTGACATCTGACTCTGGACAGAGAAGATTGACAGCAGCTTATTTTTTAATTTTTTGTATTTATTAATTTTGGCCACACTTCACACATGTGGGATCTTAGTTCCCCTAGGAGGGATTGAATCCATGCCTTCTGCATTAGAAGCACAGAGTCTTAATCCTGTGCTTTCATGATCCCATGAAAGTCCTGACAGCAGCTTAATTTTTTCTTTAATTTATTTTTAATTGAAGGATAATTGCTTTACAATATTGTTTTGGTTTCTGCCATATAATATTGTGTTGGTTTCTGAATCAGCCATAGGTATACATATGTTCCCTCCCTTCTGAACCTCCCTACCACCTCCCACCCCTTTCCACCCCTCTGTGCTTGGTTATTCAGTTGTGTCCAACTCTTTGTGACTCTGTGGACTGTAGCCCACCAGGCTCCTCTGTCCTTGGTCTTCTCTAGGCAAGAATACTGGAGTGGGTAGCCATTCCCTTCTCCAGGGGATCTTCCTGATCCAGGGATCAAACCCGGGTCTCCTGCATTGTAGGCAGATTCTTTACCATCTGAGCCACCAGGGAAGCCTTTTATATATGGTAGTGTATATATTTCCATGCTACTCTCTCCATTCAGCCCACCCTCTCCTTCCTTACCCAACCCATGTCCATAAGTCTGTTCTCTACCAACAGCAGCTCATTAACCACATAGTTCATAGTCTAGGGGGAGGACTCAGCACATCATTCAGGACCACACAGGGATTGACTCAGGAGCAGAGTGAACATGCATGGTCTGTTGAGGGCAGGCATCATAGTAACAAAGGGGTGAGAGGACCCCTGGTTTCCATGGGAGGCTGTGATTGCTTATTTGAATATCCCTGGGCTTGCAGGGTACCAACACTTGCTGCTTGGGGAAAAGTAGAAACTGCCAGATCCCCTTGATGAGAAGAGTTTTCTCGCTCCGGGATCCTATCTGGGAGCAGAGTGGGGAGAGGAACTTGTGACTAGATCCTTACAGGATAGCTCTTAACATTAAGATTTAATTTTAGACCTTAAACTGCATTTTTCTTTCCCTTTCTTTCTCTCCAAAAGAAACCTTCTGCTAAACATGGTATATGAACCATTTCCATATGTGTTTGTGTACCTTCCTTTTTATATAAAATGTTAGTTGCTCTGTCATGTCCTTCTCTTTAGGGACCCCATTGACTGTAGCCCACCAGGCTCCTCTGTCCATGGGATTCTCCAGGCAAGAATACTGGAGTGGGTTGCCATTCCCTTCTCCACAGGATCTTCCTGGACCAGGAATTGAACCCAGGTCTCCTGCATTGCAGGCAGATTCTTTACCGTCTGAGCCACTAGGGAATCCCTTGTTTAACTTGAGCCTTACCACTATTGCCAAATTGCTTAATGTTCACTAGACACTAATACATATAACAAGAGGTAGATACTATTATCCTTCCCCTTTTATAGCCAAGGAAACTGAGACAAAGAGAATTTGTTCAAGTCACACAGCTAGTAAGTGGAAGAGCTTTAATTTGAACTTAAGCAATTGAGCTCCAGAGTCTATGACCTTTAACTGTTATGCCAATCTGCCTGTAAAAGCTACCAACTATATTCTGATTTGGTTTTGACTGATATTTTCTTATCCCATTGGCGTACTTGCATCCTTCCTGTGACAGCATTTAGGTATACCTGTTACAGGTAGCATTTGACTGCAATTTTTTTTTTTTTTTTAATTTTTAAAAATCCACTTTGAGAGTCACAGTCTTTTAACCAGCAAATTTTCATACTGTTCATACTGTTCACAGGGTTCTCAAGGCAAGAATACTGAAGTTGTTTCCCATCCCCTTATCCAGTGGACAGTTTTTTTGGTCAGAAAAAGGACACGTTTTGCTGGGAAAGATTGAGGACAGGAGGAGAAGGGGACAACAGAGGATGAGATGGTTACATGGCATTACTGATTTAATGAAAATGAGTTTGAGCAAATTCTGGGAGATGGTGAAGGACAGGAAAGAATGGCATTTTGCAGTCCGTAGGGTCACAAAGCAATCTAGTGACTTAGCAACTGAACAACAACAAAACCAGTAAATCTAGTGTGTTTACATTTATTCTGTATGATGTATTTGGAAACATTTCTGTCATCTTATTTGTAAGTTTCACTTGCCCTCTTTAGCAGTTTTGTGGAGGAAAACTGCCGTGAAGGGAGAAAGGGGCGTCCTTTCAGTTAGAAATTTATTGCAGGTGACACAAGGGAGGTAGAAATTCCCATCCATAAATTTTAGATTCCTAGATGAATGCCTTCTTTTAATAGTTTCATTGAATCCAGAGTTTCACTGAATCACAGTAGCATCCATCATCCTGGGGAAAAAACACCAAAATCCAAAACAACAAGCCAGGTCAATACCCAGATGCTGCAGAGAAATTCTCTTTGTTGTGCTTTTCATGAGTGTAAAGTGAGGACACTGTGCCCACACTGCATCTTGGCACATTATTTCAGTGTTGGAAAGATCAATATGTCATTGCATCTGGGAAAACATTAATAAGAACACCTTATAACCAAGTTTTGCTCATCCAGCTCAAGGTTTGTATCATTTGTCCTCATCAGATTTTTGGATTGGTTGGCAAAAGGGAAGATGAAAGCTTTAAGGGCGTTGGTGGAGATGAAATTCAGAGAGCTTGTCTTCTGTCCAAAGATTCATGCAGCAGTTCTGCAAGTTATAGTCCTAAATCATGTGCTTTTCTTCTTCTCCGTTTTGATCAACATCTGATGTCAACACTTTGAGCAGTTACAAATGCATAAGGTTATGAAAAGCTGGACATTCATTTGAGCCTCGTAGACTGGACAGCTGCATTAGTCAAGCTGGAGCACAACATGAGAATCACACATGGCATCATGAGGGAGTGGGAAAAGTCCAGAATCTGGTTCTGGCCCTTCCTGAAGCTGTAGGTGTGCGGTGGAAACAGCCATGTGTCCGGAGATGGAAAAGCCTGGAGTTCTCCTGGCTGTGTGTATGCAGGAGGAGTTGCAGACAAGAGAATGTGGGCCCCAGTCTGTGCATCCTGTGGGCAAATGCTCATCTGAGCTGCAGGTCCAGCCCTTCTGGCATCTGCTCTGTTGCTGCTCCCAGCTTCCACTGCCTGCAGAACCGAGTCCAGACACCTAGCCCAGATTGAGCGCCCTGCCTTCTCTGGATGGCCCCCTGCTTATCCTGACCACACAGACAGACTCTACCACTTCACCCCTTCATGCCTCTGCCCTCTGCCTTGGAATCTTCCCTCTGTCTCCTTCCTCTGGACCATCATACACCCTCCCCTCTCCAGTCGTCGAGGCCATTGCCGATGGTGCCTCCTTGGCAAAACTGGCCTTTCCCAGTGGCTGGGACTCATCTCACTCTCTCGAGGTCCCCAGCCTCTGGTTTCTGCTTCTCTGAGGCCTGACAGTTTCTACACAGACACTTGTGAAAATGGCAAGGTGTCAGGAGTCCTACGACCTGGGGCTGATTATGCCACTAGCTCTCCATGTATTTTTGAAAAATGATGGTGCTTAGCCATATTTTCCAGTCTGTAAGTAGGAGGGGCTTGGCCTGGGGGCTCACGGTGGTCCTTTGCTCAGTGTACATACTATTGTTCAGATGACTTGTATGTATGAATGTGTGTGAATGTATGAGTGTGTCTGTGTGTGTGTCTCTGGGTGTGAACATGTGTGAGTATGTGAGTGTGTCTGTATATCTCTATGTGAATGTGAGTGTATGAGTGCGTCTGTGGGTCTCTCTGTGAACATGTATGATTGTATGAGTGTATCTGTATGAATGTGTGTTGAGTGTCTTGAGTGTGTGTCTGTGTGAATGTGTGTGAGTGTATGGGTGTGTCTGTGTGAATGTGTGTCTATGAGTATATGTCTCTGTGTGTGAACATGTATAAGAGTGTCGTATGAATGTGTGTGAGTGTATGAACGTGTCTGTGTATCTCTGTGTGTGAACATGTATGAGTGTGTGTGAGAGAGTATGAGTGTGTCCGTGTGTGTCTCTATGTGTGACTGTGTGTATGTCTGTGTGCACACACCTGTGCACCTTCCATGGCAGATTTACTTAGCCTCCAGACATCTCGGGCTGATATTTCCTCTTTGCTCTGTCATCACTAAGAGAAGCATCCAAGACCCAGCGTTCAGCAAATTTGGCTTCAGACCCGACGTTTCCTTCTCCCTCGGGCCTCATTTCCCTCACCCTCCTGCGCAGGTGTCCAAGTGGTGGTGCTGCACTCTCCAGGCTGCGGTGGAGCCCCAGCACATAGTAGGTGGTCTGGCTGCAGTACCCGTCCTGCTCAGCAGCCCCCCCACACCAATTCACTTCTGTCCCTTGGCAGTGATGCTTTCCCTCCTCCTGGCACAAGACAGAGCCTGCTACTCTGCCCATAGCATCCTCAACCCAGGCTGTGGTCCATTTGGGCCCCAGGCAGCTCACATTCCCTCCCCTCTCTTCAGTTTCCTCATCTGCTAAATGGGAGCACTCTTCCCACACTGCAGAGCTGTTCTGTGACCTGAGGAGGTAGCTGCCAGGGACCGTGTGCTGCAGGCCAGATCCTGTTGCACTGTCACAGAGCCTAGAAATTGTTTTTCCATTGGCCTTTCTTTTGCTCCTTATTCCTCTCTGGCATTCATTGGCACATTGTAGAAAATCTACATGGATTTCTCTGCGGTGATTAATCACCTTAAGCACACAGCAGGCATGTGTCCATTGGCACAGGGGCACCTGCCTACCCTGCCAGCCGTTCATAATCCCCTAAATTTCAGTCTTAATAGAAAACAACTCTGGTTTAGACAGATCCCACTTGTGTTGCCTTTATTCACTTCAGGAGATGCTGGGGCTTGATTTTCCAAGTTCTTATTTGACCTGGGATTAGTAGAATTCTCATCACATAAAGTAGAATAGAAAGTTGAGACAGTCTTGCAGGAAGTGGGGTCTTGGGTTTGGGGCAGGTCCAAGGGGTTGGACTGCAAGTCCAGCTCTGAGGATTCTTGTTGCTTCCGCTTGCTACTGGCGAGGCTCTGAACTTGTTTGCTGGTCTGTTAGAAACTGATAGTGAAAGAAGCCTCCTAAGATTGTTACAAGAATTCTAGAAATCTCCAACATAATTCGAGAATTTCTGAAAGAGCTTTGTATCCCCTGTATATAAAATCTGATGTGCCTGAGTTATAATTGCTCTTCCCTCAGTATTTATATTCATTTGTCCTCTGCTCAGGTTTCTGTGCCTGTTTCCTTGAAGATTGAGCTTGGCAGGTTGTCCCCACCTGGAACAAACCAGAACATCCTGACACGCAGCACTCCCATCAGACGAAGTGGGCAGATGGGGCAGGGAAGGAGAGCTGTGTGCAGAAATGGGAGTTTCCCTGTGACTTGTTCTGGGCAGGAGCAGAGCCTCTCAGGGCTCAACTGCCTTTTCCATACAAGAAAATCCAGGCTACTCATCTCTGCATGTCCCTGCAGACATTCATGGAGAGAGGGTATAGATTCTCACTGGGAGCATTGCCTTCAGGATGGAGAGAGAACCCGTGGTCCAGAGCAGCTGAAAGTCAACCCCTAAAAAAGACACTGTTCCCCTAGAAAACAGGCTGTGTGTGTGTGTGTGTGTGTTCTCAGTTGTGTCCCACTCTTTGTGACCCCATGGACTGTAACCCATCAGGCTCCTCTGTCCATGGGATTTCGCAGGCAAGAATACTGAGTGGGTTGCCATTTCCTTCTCCAGGGAATCTTCCTGACCCAGGGATTGAATCCACGTCTCTGGCCTCTCCTGCACTGGCAGGCGGGTTCTTTATCACTAGCACCACTTGGGAAGCTCCGTGGCTGTGTATGGGCCAGGTCAACTTGACAATCTATAAGTCAATCATAAAAATGCCTCTGCTAAGTAGTGACTGGCAAGGTTCTCATGTGTAATTTGATATTTCCTTATAAATCTCAGAAATTGGATCCATATTTTCCATGAGAAGTTTACTTTCTGTTTTAATGCTTTGTTAAGCTTTTGGCTTGATGTTTTTCATTTTTCCAAGTTTCATTAATGTAGATTTTTCTTTTCACTTCAAAACAAGATTAAATATTGTTTGTATGTTTGTGTCTTAAATCGCTTCAGCCATGTCCGACTCTTTGCGACCCTATGGACTGTAGCTCTCCAGGCTTCTCTGTCCATGGGATTTTCCAGGCAAGAATACTGAGGTGGGTTGCCATGCCCTCGTACAGGGAATCTTCCTGACCCAGGGATCAAACCCGCATCTCTTAATGTCTCCTGTGATGATTTGGTGATGGCAAAAGATAATGTGTGGTCATGGTAGGAATTTTGGAAAAGAAAGAAAATTATGAAGAAAATATTAACCTTACCCATAAAATATAAGAACTGTCATTGAATGGGAAGGGATATGAGGGACTTTGGGGGCAATGAGAACATCTAGATCTTATAGGGGTTTTTCTTTTAACATGGGCACACACATTTGTTACAACTTCAGCAAATACACACAAATTTGTACACTTCATTGTATGTAAATCTTATTAATAAAAGAGAAACTGTAAACAGTTATTGGACTTAGGTTAATTATAGGCACAGTGAAATCTTTAGGAGGAGGTGCACAGATGTTTGCAATTTGTTTTGAAGTGCATTTAAAAAAATAAGATGGCTTCATGAAGGGTAGATGGATAGATACGTGATAAAGCAAATATAGTAAAATGTTAATGGTGGAATCCAGATGGTGGTTATATGAGTGTTCACTGTAAAATTCTTTCAACTTCGCTGTATGTTTGAAAATTTGCGTAATAAAATATTGAGAAACAAAGATGACTAATTCAGAATGAAAATCTATATTTGCAATCCAAAGGTAACAGCCATTAACATTTTAGTGTATATTATTTTCTTTCAGTTTCATTTCCAAGAAGATATAATTAAGATCTTACTACAGATACAGATTCATTTTTACATTTTCACTCAGAATGTCATTCCTCAGTTTTCTTTTTCATCAAGTCTCCAATGTGTAATTTTATAATTAAGATATAATTTACATAAGTAAAATTCACACGTTTTAGCACACAGTTCTGAGAGTTTTGACAAATGCAGAGAGACATGTAACCACCACTCCAATCAAGATGGGAACGAGCTCCATCATCCAGAATGGAGTTTTGTCTACACCTTGCCATTTTGCCCACACCTTGCTTCACATCCAGTGTCTGGCAACCACAGATCTGTTTTCCAGAATATAATAAAAATGGAACTGGATAATAAGAGGGGCTTCCCTGGTGGTTCAGTTGATAAAGAATCTGCCTGTAGTGAAGGAGATTCGGGTTCGATCCCTGAGTCAGGAAGATCTCCTGGAGAAGGAAATGGCAACCCACTCCAGTATCCTTGCCTGGGAAATCCCATGGACAGAGGAGCCTGGCCGGCTACAGTCCATGGAGTCGCAAGAGTTGGACATGACTTAGTGACAAAATCACCATACGATAGGTAGCCTTTTGAGTCTGGCTTCTTTCATTCAAGCACCATACATTTCAGATTCATTCATGTCATTTACTACATGTACTGGTAATTTGTACCTTTTTATTGATGAGTAGTATTCCACTGTAAGGATATATATTAATGTAATTTATTTATTTTGTGGCTGCCCTGGGTTGTTGTTGCTGTGCACAGACTTTCTCTAGTTGCAGGGAGCAGAGTCTGTTCTGCATTGTGGTGTACCGGCTTCTCATGGCAGTAACTTCTATTGTTGCAGAGCACAGTCTCTAGGGCATGGGGGCTCACTAGTTGTGGTGTGCGGGCTTAGCTGCTCCACAGCATGTGGAATCTTTCCGGATCTAACTCGTATCCCCTGTACTGATAGGAAGATTCTTATCCACTATACCACCACGGAAGTCCTACTTTAATGTAGCTTTAATGTTTGTAAGAAATCACTGTATACCATAACCTGCTTTATTTATGCATTACCCTAATATTCAGATATTTAAGATGCTTTATTTTTCACTATTATAATTACCATTATAATGACATAATTTTTATGATTAAAAGAATATTTTATTAAAGCATAGTTGATTTGCAATGTTGTGTTTCAGGTGTACAGCAAAGTGAATCATTTGCACATATACACAGTGAACATTTTTGTGCAAAATCAAAGTCATTCTTAATTTCTTTAGGTAGATTTCCTTTAGTCATTCATAATTTATTTAGGTAGTTCCCCAGAAAGTTGAAAGCCTTTGCCTAGCATCTAAGTGCTAATCAATAAGTTAAGACAAAAATCTTGATTTCCCAGTTTCCAGGTGTTCCTTGGAAGGGAATTATGATGTGGTATTTTATAAATATTTTTAAAGCATTTACAACATTTCTAAGCATTAAAAAGTCTTTCATTGCATTTCTTTATGTGGTTCAGGACCAGCTTGACTTAAAACTCCACTGATGTTTCTAATCCTCTTTTCCCCTCCCTACTATTTTTCCATATTATCAGTCCTGCAGAACTGACTCGAAGTTTCCAGTGTCGCCAGCTAGCCTGTGAAATTCTAAGCCATGGAGACCAACCAGGAAACGTCCCTCTTCTTGGTGAAGATCTTGGAGGAATTAGACAGCAAGCAAAATACTGTCTCCTACCAGGACCTCTGCAAATCCCTGTGTGCCCGCTTCGATCTGTCCCAGCTTGCCAAACTGAGAAGTGTGCTCTTCTACACGGCCTGTCTTGATCCCAACTTCCCAGCCACGTTATTCAAAGACAAGATGAAATGCGCTGTAAACAACCAGCAGTCCAAGAAAATCATGGTGGCTGCAGACATCGTGACCATATTCAACCTGATCCAGATGAATGGGGGTGCCGCCAAAGAGAAGCTGCCTGGTGGCCGGCAGAAGATGCGCAAGAAAGATGCCTCTTTTGACTCTTGCCGCTCAGACACGGAGATCTGCAGTGCGGCAGAGTGTGAGCCCCTCAACTGTGAGCTGAGTGACCGGCCTTTCAGCCGGGGCTACCCCACCCGCCAGTCATCCAAGTGCAGAAAGGTGGACTGCAAGGACTGTCCGCAGTTCATCCTGCCTCTGAGCCTGACTTTCTGCTGGGGGTCAGCAAAGACGTGAAAAACCGGGCAGCTTCCCTGGACAGGCTGCAGGCTCTGGCCCCATACTCGGTGGCCAGTCCTCAGCCCTGTGAGATGCAGAGAACCTACTTCCCCATGAACCTCGAGAGTGAGTCCATGTCTGATCAGGACTCCCTGCCTCTCCCCCAGGGCATCAAGCAGAACTTCATCTCCAATGACGAGCCCTTCGTGGTCCAGTCCTGTGTCCAGAAAAGGAACATCTTCAAAGAGGACTTTCACAACCTGATGGCTGTGTCCCCCGGGTTGGCCAGTCCGGCCAACAAGGCTGAGGGCGAGCACAGGAAATCCCAGGGCCGCAAGGAGTCCCACAAGACGCCCTTCCCCCATCACAGCTTTGAGATGCCCTATAGCAGCCAGTACCTGAACCCCGAGTACTCCCCGGTTCCTGACAAGAGGCGGGCAAAGCACGAGAGCTTAGATGACCTTCAAGCCTCCACGTATTTTGGACCCACTCCAGTGATGGGGACCCAGGAGGCCCGGCGCTGTCCTGGCAAATCAGGCAAGCAGACCCCCTGGCCGGCCAAAAGCTGGAGCCTCAACACTGAAGAAGTTCCTGACTTTGAACGGTCCTTTTTCAACAGAAACCCCTCTGAGGAGAAGCTCCGTTATCCAAATTCCAACAGTCAGACACCCAACTTCCCAACCCCGGACAGATGCCCCACTTACCTGACACCACAGGATCAACAGCCCATCCTCCCAGTCGGCTACTCAGCAAAGCCCAATGGGCTCAAATCTAAAGAGATTCCATCCCCTGTGAACCTGGAGAAGCATGAACCAGTCAAAAAGTTTAAAGACAAGAGCATCAGCTGCACCAGTGGGCAGCTGAGCTCAGACACCAGCAGCGTGGGCACCCAGACTGACCTGCATGTGCTGGAGCCCAAAAAAGGCAAGGACCTGTGCACCCCCGGGCAGGGCAAGTACAGTGACCGGCATGCGGTGAAGCACTCTGATGATGATCGGAGGTGGTCAGTGACGACATCAGCGATATCTTCCGGTTTCTTGATGACATGAGCGTCAGCGGCTCGACGGGGGTCATGCAGTCATCTTGCTACAACAGCACGGGGTCCCTGTCTCAGCTTCACAAGTCGGACTGTGACAGTTCGCCAGAGCACCACCTCGCCAGAATCGCCAGTGGGCTCCCCGGCGGCCAAGGTGAGAAGGGCAGCCGGCCAGAAAACAGCCACCACTCAGAAGAGGAGCTGAAGACCAGCGTGTGCAAGCTGGTGCTCAGGATTGGGGAGATTGAACGCAAGCTTGAGTCACTGTCAGGTGTGCGTGAGGAGATCTCCCAGGTCCTGGGCAAGCTCAATAAACTAGACCAGAAGATGCAGCAGCCCGAGAAGGTGAGCGTGCAGATTGACCTCAATTCTCTGACCAGTGAGGCTCCATCTGATGAGAGCGCCTCGCCCCGGATGTTCCGTGCCCACAAGGGTGCCCACGGGCCCAAGCTGGAGAACACGGCTGACTGGTGCTGCTCAGATGCCAGTGGGAGCAACAGCGAAAGCCTTCGTGTCCAGGCCTTAAAAAAGAGCCTCTTCACCAGGCCGTCTTCCAGGTCCCTGACGGAGGAGAACAGTGCCACAGAATCCAAGATTGCCAGCATCTCCAACTCACCCAGGGACTGGCGCACCATCACTTACTCCAACCGCATGGGCATCAGCGAGGAGGAGATCAAAGAGCGAGGTCCTGGAGACAGTAAAGACTGGCATCGGAAGTCTAAAGAGGTAATGCCCACTTAAGGTCACATAACTGGGTACCAGCTTTGTTGTTTTTGTCATTGTTTAGTTGCTCAGTCATGTCTGATTCTGTTTGGCTCCATGGACTATAGCCTGCCAGGCTCTTCTGTCCATAGGATTCTCCAGACAAGAATACTGGAGTGGGTTGCCATTCCTTTCTCCAGGGAATCTTCCCAGCCCAGGGATTGAACCTGGGTCTCTGGCATTGCAGGTAGATTCTTTACCTCTAAAAACAAACCCCACACTGGAAAAGATTGAAGACAAAAAGAGAACGGGGTGGCAGAGGGTGAGATGGTTGGCTAGCCCCCAGAATTAAGGCCTCTTAATTCAAAAGCCTCTGAAAGCTTCCCAGGGGC
Organism: Aepyceros melampus; assembly: GCA_006408695.1. Taxonomy (NCBI): domain Eukaryota; kingdom Metazoa; phylum Chordata; class Mammalia; order Artiodactyla; family Bovidae; genus Aepyceros; species Aepyceros melampus. Next base: position 329,393 of record SJXQ01013029.1, read on the forward strand.
TTCTTGCTGGTCTCTGATTTCCCTCCTTTAGTCATCTTTGTTCAGAGTAGATACCAGCTTTTATTTTTAAACTATCTTAGGTATACATATGAACTGTTGGATTAGAACACAAGCAGCTCCTTGGTAGGAGCACTGGGGGCAAGTGTGAGCAGTGGGTAACTTTCCAGGTCACAAAAGTTTGCTTGCGTTATGTGCTCAGTTGTGTCCAACTCTTTGCAACCCTCTGGACTGTAGCCCACCAAGCTCCTCTGTCATGGGATTCTCCAGACAAGAATATTGGACTGGGTACCTATTCCCTTCTCCAGGGAATCTTCCCAACCCAGGGATCGAACCCATATCTCTTACATCTCCTGCATTGGCAGGCAGGTTCTTTGCCACTGGCACCACCTGGGAAACCCTATAGTGTTTGTATCCATCCCTTTTATAAAGCTTGGAGTGCCTTCTCCTTAGTGGTGTGACTTTGCCAAATGTGGCATTGAAAAGTGATCAGGATAGTCCTCTGCCCTTGAGTAACTCACAGTCCAGTGGAGGAGAGAGACAGACAGACAGATGGACAGGCCATTATAGTTCACTGGGACAGTGCTGGCTATGAGCTCCGTACACAGTCTGAAGGGGTCTCATAGGTGGGCACTGACCTGGTCTTGGTGGGTCAGGGAGTGCTTCCTGGAGGAAGTGACATGTGTGCGGAGATCTGAGGGCCTGAAGTTAGAAGGTATCAGAAAACCTGGGTTATAATAGGATTCATGGAGAGCAGAGCCCCAGGTTCATAACTAGGGAGTGAGAGCATCAGTGATGCCAGCGGTGTCAGGCAGGTTCCTGCCTCCACACTGCGGTCCAGACCGTTCCGTCTTGAAGGCTGAACAGATGTTCCTGAAAACCAGTGGAGGCTCTCACCATGTCCTTTCCGATTGGCTTCTTCCAAAGAAGCCAAGAAGAAGGGTGTCATCCGTGGTTTCGGCCAGTTCCTTGGGGAAAATACCCATATCTTTTACTCCTCAGGACCAGGTAGAAATTGGTAATAGAAAGAGGGGGCGGGGACTTCCTTGGTGGTCCACTAGTTAAGACTGTGCTTCCAATGCAAGTGGCATGGGTTTGATCCCTGTTTGGGGAGCTAAGATTTTGTCACACCACATAGTGTAGCAGAAATAAGAAAGAAAGAAGGAAAGAAAGAGGGGGCAGTACTATGCAGCGGTTAAGCAAGGCTTTTTTGAAGCCAGATGCTAAATTTAAATTCCAGCTCCCTTCCACTAGCAGCTGTGCTCCCTGGAGTAAATTACTGAGTCTTTCTGGTCTCCTTTTCTTACCAGAATAATGTGTGTTAATAGTAGTAGTCATGGCGTGAAGATTAGATAAAATTGTCTCTTTCTGGCACAGAAATGTTGGGTCATATGAGTAGTATTAATGTCTTAAGCTTTTTCTAGTAAATGTCCCCCAGTACAGGCAATCCTTCTCTATTTGCTCATGAATAACTGCATGTTGCTACCTGGACAGCACCTAGTGATGAAAAGCTGGGGTCTGCCCAGTATGACATCTGACCACATCTGTGTGGCCTCCTGGACTTCTCTGTGCCCCTCTGCAGGCAGACAGGCAGTATGACATCCCCCCGCAGCACCGCCTGCCCAAGCAGCCCAAGGACGGCTTCCTGGTGGAGCAGGTGTTCAGCCCTCACCCCTACCCCGCCTCTCTCAAGGCCCACATGAAGAGCAACCCTCTGTACACGGACATGCGGCTCACGGAGCTGGCAGAGGTGAAGCGGGGCCAGCCTTCCTGGACCATCGAGGAGTATGCACGCAATTCGGGTGACAAGGGCAAGCTGACAGCCCTGGACCTGCAGGTGAGCCTCTCTGCCCAGGGTGGGGTGAGGTAGGGGAAGCCTGGCCACACCCCAGTGGATGCAGAAATGGATGAAGGATGCCCTAGCCACTCCCTCCTCCCCTTCAGCTCCCTTGGTCCCCACCATGGGACACTGAACCTGAGTACATCATAAGGCAGAGATGTGTAACCAGGGGATTGCTATGTTGCTTATTGGCTTGTAAACATTTAGCAACAGGAATGCTTCATTCGTGGATTGACCTTAGCCATCAATTTGCTAACATTGCGTTTAAGACTCCGTACCAAGTGCAGATTCTCATGCTTGCTCCTAAGACTTGAGCCCAACTGGTTAATGGAACACAAGCCTGATTTCTCCTTCCACATGTAGCCCGTGGGATAAGCATGTTTGTGGGAGCCAAGCTATGGATTATGTTTCCGTACGGAGCAGCCCCAGGTAAGCACCACCCCTGGAAACTCTGTGAATGCAGTAGTGGCTAGAGGGTGTGTTTGCTGTTCAGCCACAGGCAGGGCTGGGTTTCGGCCACACTTGCATCTTGGTGGTTCCATCCACGCTGCGTCTATCTGTGTGTCTGCATCATCCTGGGAGCAGGGAAGCACCTAGCCTTCACCTGCCGGTTAAATCTGTGGGCGGCGAGGTCATTGTCTTATTGCTGCCAGTCACGCACTTCCAGGTCCCTGAATGCCCCCACCACTTAAAGGGCAGCTGGGGAGATGCTGGTGGAGGCTGTCATGGCAAGGTATCCCTTGACATTGCCTTGCTCTGAAGCCAAGAGTCTGCAGGAGGGGCAGTAAGGTGGTGAGAAAAGGAATGTGTTTTCCCACAGTGCAAGTTCTCATCCAGGATTCCTTTGCTGTGCAGCCTGGAACATTCACTTGTTTGAGCTGTGGTCCCCTCACCTGTTAACTGTCCATAATCATCTCTAACTTGTGGTGGTGTTGTGAGACATGAGAAGAATGTATTTAATTAATCAGGGACTGAAAAGGTATTTAGGCTGATGAAAGGATGCTGAAATCAATCAACTCTGTATGGTGTTTTTTTTTAATTTATTTATTTATTTTGGGCTGTGCTGGGTCCTTGTTGCTGCACAAGCTTTTCTTCAGTTGTGGTGAGTGGGGGCTCCCTCTAGCTGCGGTGTGCAGGCTTCTCATTGTGGTGGCTTTCCTTGTTGTGAAGCCTGAAGTCTAGGTTATGTGGGCTTCAGTAGTAGAGATGCGTGGGCTTTAGAGCACAGGCTCAATAGTGGGGCACACAGGCTCAGTTGCTCTGCACATATGGGATCTTCCTGAACCAGGGATTGAACCCACGTCTCCTGCATTAGCAGGTAGATTCTTTGCCACTGAGACACCAGGGAAGCCCGTGTGTGGTGCTTTTTTTTGCCACAGTCTTTCATGCAACGTGCAGTGGCCTGCAGGCAGGAGTGATGGCATTCATCTCAAGCAGGTAAATGAGGAAATCGAGGCCCAAGAAACTCAAGAATTTGCTGCAGGTCCAACAAGTCTGAATTCCTGTCAGACTCTCCAGCAATAAGACTTCTGTTCTTTCCTCTTATTTGCCTCATCACCACTTCATTTTTCTGGTGATGAGAGTATAGTGGGGCTTCATGTCACTAAAGTGACCGCAATGACATTTGTTTATATTGGTCCCTAACTGACAGCAGTTATGGGGAGGAGCATCTCTGGCCAAATCCTAAGTCAGGTGGGTGGTGCTATCAGGATGACCCTGGAGATATCGTGGCCCCTGTCCCCTCCTGCACCTTATGTCCACATGCCTTCTGCTTATCACTTGACCCTTCAGGCCACGTCCTCTCCTGTCACTATCCTGCTGGCAAGCAGGCTATATAGGATTCTTTTCTCCTGGAGGTGGTCCTAACACTTTGCCATGGGTACCACACTGTGCTCTGTGAGTATCAGGATGCCACGAATCAGGGAAGACCTGGAGGTATGAACGACTCACCTGGAGGAATAATCAGTGTCTCACCAGTATCATGGGGTGACCTTGACATGGTCAGTTAACTGAATGAATCATAGATTGAGAAACATCTTTTTAACGTCCAGAAGGCTGAGTCTGAGAGAAGTGCTCTTGCAGATATATGTGATTTTGAAGTGCCAATATTTAAAAGCACTAATGGTGAAATTATAAAAGTTGAAGATCTTTAGAGAGCTTCAGGTGACATCATTTTTAAAAAGTAGAGGATAACATATCTAGTCTCACAAAATGTAAGACAGCAAGGAGTTCCATAGCCTTTCGAGGGTGTTTGCAGCAAAGTAGAATAGGTATCGGGAACTTGGTAAAGGCAGAAAGGCACCTCCCTCCTTGTTTCCATCACTTTGCAGTGACCCAGGTACTATCTTAGGGCAGCCTCAGCATCTTCCTGCTATCTCTTGGCTTCGAGATATAAATTCACCAGCAATGGCCCCTTGAGGATACAGCAAAGATACCATTTCCATTTCCAGTGTTCAGCAGGTGTAATTGTCAATCAAAGATGCTCCTTGGGTCCCGTGAAAACTTGGCATCACCTCTCTGCTACTGAGTGTCGTGAGAGCTTGCAGTTATTGAAAATACTAATTACATAGTTTATTTCACTGACTGAATCGCAGTACATAAAGCAAATCTACCCAGGAAAGGGCTTCCTGGTTGGTTCAAAGAATCTGCCTGCCAGTGCAGGAGACCTGGGTTCAATCCCTGGATTGGGAAGATCCTGTGAAAGAGGAAATGGCAACCTACTCCAGTATTCTTGCCTGGGAAATCCCATGGATAGAGGAGCCTGGTGGACTACAGTCCATGGGGTCACAAAAGAATGGGACATGACTTAGTGACTAAACAACAACTGAATAGACTAGAACAAAGGTTGGCAAACTCTCCTCTGAAGGGCCAGAGAGTAACTACCTTAAGACCCAGCAGTCCTTACAATCTCCATCATCACAACTGCTCAGTTCAGTTCAGTCTCAGTCGTGTCCAACTCTTTGCGACCCCATGGACTGCAGCACCCTAGGCTTCAGCTGCTCAGCTCTGCCCATAATAGTCTTCAGCAGCCATGGACAATTTGTGTTAAATAAATGACTGGACATGGTGTGTTTTGATAAAACATTCTTTTTTGATGCTGTGAATTTCCTATGATTTTCACGTATCCCTGACTATTGTTTTTCTTTTCTTTTTTTTCCCAGTGATTAAAAAAAATGTAAGGACCATTCTTAACTTGTACGCTGTACAGAGGCAGGTGTTGGGCTGAATTTAGCTCCCGGGCTGGCGTCTGCTGGCCCCAGGACTAGAAGGCCATTAGCAGCAGGAGAGCAATAGAGATGCCAGAGGGGCTCACAGCATATAGACTGTCAACATCCCATCAGGAAGCAGCTGGCGGACTCTGAAAGGATGGGAATGGGAGGAGGGGACTGTTGGCATCAGTGTAGGTGGGGTTTAAAGCCCAGCAAGCACCCAGGGACCAGCATGAGTGAGAGGCTGATGCTGCCCTTGGATCTGAAGGCCCAAAGATGGGAGCTATTTCTGAAACCCACCAGGACCCACAGCTGTGAAAGCAGGTGCCAGATAGAAATGTAGTCCATCAGAGAGGGAGCCTGAGGACTGGTGCTCCACCAACTGAACTCACCAGTGTGTGTTAGTCACTCAATTGTGTCCGACACTTTGTGGCCTCATGGACTGTAGCCCACCAGGCTCCTCTGTCCATGGGATCCTCCAGGCAAGAATACTGGAGGGTAGCCATTCCCTTCTCTGGGGATCTTCCCGGCCTAGGGATTGAACCCATGTCTCCTGCATTGTAGGCAGATTCTTTACCATATGAGCCACCAGGGAACCCACCAGGGATGTGTCCATATGGACCAAGATCTGGGCTGCGGGGGCTGGTGCAGAGCAAGGTGGAGAAGAACAGAGAACTTCTCTGGAAGGACAGGTGGAGAATGACTAACATGGGTGAGAAAATCATCAATATTCCAATAACCTGGAACCACTGAGTTTTTTTTTTTTTAAGTTTTGGAAGCATTTGTTGTGTAATTCTCTCTCTCTCTCTCTCTCTGTGTGTGTACATAATTTGTAACACACCCATCTTTATCAGCATTGACCAATCTGAGAACATCTTCAAAATGGATATTTTGCTTGTGTTTCAGAGATTTAGGAGACCTCAACTTGGAATCGTAATGTGTTGCCGCTTTTATGTGCCACTCACATTATTAATACTTGCTGTAAAATGAGAACACTGCTTTTCTTTATGAAAATAGATTATAGCCATCCATGGAGAACAGGATTCATGGGCAACACAGGTTAAATACAATATTTCTCTCGCAGACAATCGTTAATCTCAGGGAGACGAGGAGACAAAATATCAGGGAGGGGCCTTCCACTGGGGATGCCACACTGGGCCTGGGGGTGGTCTGCCGCTAGTCTGTAGACCTGGCCTTTGAGCAGTGGCCTGACCTGCTTAGACAGATGTTTGAGATGGAAATATTTTATGTTTTGTTTGAGCTGCTTCTGTGGGAGGTGCCTTTGATTTTTCAGCAGAGGCTTTTTCTGAAGAACTGGAAAGTGAATCAGAGTAGTAGAACAGCCTTGCTTCAAACAGCTCTGTTCTTAGGGACTGTAAGTGGAGAATATCTGTCAGTGACCCTCCCTGCTTCCCCGACAGTGAGGCCAGCCTGTTCTTGGCTGTGAACCCTTGAAATGTAGACTCTCACTTGTTTTGGCCCTGTTTTGCTTGTCCCCAGAAAACCTCTGGGTTTTCCTGTGTCTAGACCATCATAACCTTTGTAGTAAGAGGGGGCAGGTGTAATCTGGGGTGTGTAGGACCCTGAGTCCTTGGTGGTCCATCTCAGGAGGGGCTGGTGGGCAGCTTGGACACCGCTGCCAGCTGCAGAGAGCTTCAAGATGCTTCAAGCACCAGTTGGGATGCTTCAAGGGTGATGAACCTGTTTACAAATATTCACCATCTTTCTAACATCTTCTCTTCACTTTTAGACTCAAGAATCTTTAAATCCAAACAACTTAGAGTATTGGATGGAAGACATTTATACTCCGGGCTACGACTCGTTGCTAAAACGGAAAGAAGCCGAATTCAGACGAGCCAAGGTCTGCAAGATAGCGGCTCTGATTGCTGCGGCTGCATGCACAGTCATTCTGGTGATCGTCGTGCCCATCTGCACGATGAAATCATGAGCTGCTAGAGGCGATGTTGCCAATGGCTCGTGACCTCTGACATCTTCTCTGTAGTCTAAAATCACGTGGCAAGTCAGGCACCACTTGTTGAAAGAGAAATCATGGAGGCTTTTCTGCAAATGCTGGTGATGGTCTTCAGAAAATATTCGTTCTAGAAAGATGTCTACCTACCTACTACTAGCTTTGACTTAATGACACGGATGAATTTTAAGAAGTGCAATATCTTTTCCTACCGAAAGAATGTAATGGATGACCAGTAGATACAAACTGAATTCCGGGCCAAAAAAGAAAAATAAGAGGAAGATTAATTGGTTGGATTCTTTCCATTCATGGTGGAGAATATGCTATAGAGGAGATGGTTAATACATACTTCTTTAAAGGAAAGCTAAGAGGGAGCACGATGAGAAAGAAAAGCCTGGGTTCTCTCTTCCTTCATGTTCCTAGACCATTGCAGGTGAAGTAACAGGGTATGTTTCCATAGGGGGTTACTGTTTACTTCTCTGCTGACTGGAATCAAGGGCTACTGACTTTTCATACTTGCCCTTCTGTCATCATGATGCTCTTTGTTGCAGATCTTCATGGAAACATTCCGGACCTTCTTCCTGGTGCCCAGGGTAGGAAGGTACTGGACTGCCAAGTCAGCCATGGCATGAAGTGACCTCTTTGCTTAATAGGCCAAGGTCTTCAGGCTAGGAGACCTTTCAGTGGCCACCCCAAGCCATGGGAGGGCTGCTCGCTAATGATGTATGCTCAACATCTGAAAGTCAAGGTATCCCAAAGGACCTCCCATTCTTGCCTTGGTGTGTGGGTCATCTCTTCCATCTTCTATCTCCTGGTAGTACGGATCCTCCACCTTTTACCATGAGTTGATTTTGGAACTTGTCCTTGTGCCTTGAAGAGTAGAGACAATGGCAGAACTTGACCTTCTAACTATAAACCGTGGTTGCTGTGCACCAATAATACCAGCCATTTCCAATGGCTTTAAAAAGATTTTGAAAGCTTGTCAATAATATGATAAAGGCTCTGAGGTGTTCTCAACTACTCCAGCACCTACTCCATAGTTTCAAAATTTGTCAGCAGTGCAAAAAAATAATGATCTATTTAACCGTTTATCTATCTATCTATATGTCTATCGAAATACCTGATTTTTGTTTATTGTCTTCTCTGTTAATTAACTTGAGAGCAAGATTTCTCCCATGTAAAGAAGCCGTTGTCATTCATGAGAATTTGATCTCAGTTTCCACGTGTTGAATGGTGCTTTGACATAAGTGGACAGAAAGAATCCTTTTCAGCGTCAGATCCTAATGTCTTGTTACAGGTTAAAGAAAAACAATGGACAAAAACTAGCTACCTTAATTCTTCCAAGAACAAAGTGGAATATAAATACATGTTGGTAGTAAGAATCCTGTCACTCCAGTGAAAGAAAAGTGAAATTGTTAGTCACTCAGCTACATCCAGCTCTGGGATCCCATGGACTCTAGCCCGCCAGGCTCCTCTGTCCATGGAATTCTCCAGGCAAGAATACTGGAGTGAGTGGCCATTCCTTCTCCAGGGGATCTTCCTGACCCAGGGATTGAACCCAGGTGTCTGGCATTGCAGGCAGATTCTTTACTGTCTGAGCCTGCAGGAAAGCCCAATAATAGAATAAATTCCTAAAAGGGAGTTTGGGAAGCATCTCAGATTTTAAAGCAATAGGAATTCAGCATCCATCCTAAAATCTTCCAAATACTGCTTAGCTTGCTGTGTCTAATTCTCTTGTTCCCCCAAAGGGGAGTCAGAACATTTTGTGTTGTTAATAAGTATAGGATGGATGCTCTCATCTGTAGTAAACCTTCGTTTTTAGAGGTCTTCATGTTCTCTATTTATAGTCTCATGTTTATGTATAGATTTTCAGCTAGGTGACTGAAATTTAAGCCTTAGTATGGAAACCTGAGGATTTATAATTGAAAATGAAAATATATTAATATATATTACTGTCTATTGTCAGAATTTAGTCTTTTGGTGCTCTGTTTTGGGTTGGGCACATTAAATAAGGTTGTTTCTTTCAGCCCCAAGGGGATTCTAGACTAATACCCTCTGGAGTTGTGGGTCCCAAGTCTACTCCCAACCTATACCACTCTAGAAAACACCCTAGCCCTGACGCTCTCCCCTTTATCACAGGTTAAGCCATGAGAGCAGCAGAGGTAGGTAGGTTGCCAACCTCTTGCCCTGTGATTTGCAGAGAAGTCGAGATGCAGTCACCCAGGCTAAGAAAAATTTGTCAAATCCCATTCGGACTCCTTCATTTGCCAGGTAGGATCATGCCGGATCGACCAAACCAACTATGGCCACTGCCCTTGGGTGAGTTTCTTCTTAAAGGGCCCTCTTTGGGCCACGTGCCGAGCTCCCTGGGGAGGGTGTGAGTATAAGCACCCTCCCAACGCATAAAAGTGAAGAATTTTCTCCTACACTTTCTAAGTCCAGTGTAGCTTTAAAATTCAGCTCTACTCATTGCTGCATCATGGAAACATCCAGACCTGGTCACCCCCCTGGGAAACTACACAGTGATGACCCCCAGGCAAGGGGATTTCCTCTGGAAAGCGATTGTCCTTAGCTTGGTAGCTCTGAGTCTGGTGTCAAGTTATGCACTTTTGCCATGGCGTGAAGCCTGGTGGATGCTTGGAGTCTTGGGGTCTAGAGAATGTGAAGTTCATAGTTGGCTTCTTTCTCTCCATTGATCCCAAGCTTGTTACACTTTCTTTCCCTGGACCTCTAGACTCACTCCAGCTCCTCCATCCCTCTGTTTGCAGAAAGGGTCAAGACCAGAGTCTGGATGGGAATGAAGCATCTACCCATTCCTCTAAAATTTGCCTCTCATCTCCTGCTGCTATGAGCTCCCTGTGGGCGACCTAAGGTCAGGCCTGACTTCGGTAGTAGGAAACAGCCTCTACCACCGTATCTGGCATATTCTGATGAAGTACCATTTCTTGTGCCTAAACTGAAGATCATTATATTATAAAAATTCACTTCGGTTCTCTTGCATTTTAAAAAAATGAACCATCGGACATTATCAAGGGATTATTTTAAAATTAGATCTCTTTATCCAAATAAAGTCATAATCATCACATCCTCTTTTCAGTCTGAATTTGCTCTGAACACAGCCTTGCAGAGAAGCAAAGAGTATTTCCCAGCTCACAGTTTTCAGATATTTTATGCCAATACCTTCTTTAAATGGAAAATACAGTAAAGCAAATCATACTTGTATCACCCATTACTAGCTGATCATAAATTGTTAGTGTTTTAGGGCATGCAGCTATGTGGTTTGTATCTGCAAGGCTGGCTTAATAGATGTGCTGAAAGTCACTGTTTGGAACCTGCATAAGCTCTGATACCCTTATTGGATTCAAGGCAGTGCTGTCTTTGTTTATAGTTTATCAGTTTAAGAGCACGGCACCTCCTTTTTCTTAACAAAAAAAGCCCTGCCGAGAATACACATTTCTGTTAAGTGGTATAAAAATGTGTGAATGTTGAAATCCAACCTGTTTCATATTATAACCAGCCTGCAAGAAGATTGTGCTCAATTGTGTGAATACCAAATCAGAGTATACGGTATATTGTACCTTGGAAATTTGTATTTAAAGGCAACAATATTAATAATAGTTGGTATAACAGGGGAATAGGGTACTCGATATTTATTAACAAGGAGAAACGCAACAAACTTCCTTATTTATGCCTTATGAATAAAGGGGTGTGAAATACTAGGTGAAGTTTTATGTGCACGACTCTGAACTTTAGAGTCTAAAGGAGTGGGGATCCTCGAAGGCAGGGACTGTCTTTTCTATGTTTGTTCTGTAAAGCTCTCAGCGCACTCTTGGTGCTTGATCAATGTTATATAATACCAGTAACTAAGCACATTTTTAGATCTTTTTTCAAATGGCTTGTGTAAAATTTGGTTAACGTATAATGGTTGGTTTGAAGCTATCATGTAAAATCTGCCTCTCCAAATATAATCGAGAATAAACCGGAAATGATGAAGTAGCATGCTGTGAGGTTTTGTTATATGCATGAATTATAAGCAGTTAGTTTCATGCACAGATCATACGTGACTGGCTGGATGCTTTTTCACAAATGGAACACATTCATGTAATTAGCATCTGATTAAAACAAAACAAAACAAAACAGGACATACAAGCACCCCAGAAACCTCCCTCAAGCCCCCTTCCAGTAAAAATCTCACAAAGAAGAATGACTATCCTGACTTTTTAAAATTAATTTTTATTGGCAATACAGTTATTTACAATGTTGTGTTAGTTTCTGCTGTACAGCAAAGTGACTCAGCTATCCATATGTGTGCATGCATGCTAAGTTGATTCAGTCATGTCAGACTCCTTGTGACACGAAGAATACTGGAGTGGGTTGCATGCCCTCCTCCCAGGGCATCTTCCCAACCCAGGGATTGAACCCATGTCTCTTATATATCCTGCATTGGCAGGTGGTTCTTTACCACTAGTGCCACCTGGGAAGCCCATATGTATGCATATATCCCCTCTTATTTGCGTTTCCTTTCCATTTACGTCATCACAGAGCATTGAGTAGAGTTCCCTGTGCTATACAGTAGATTCTCATTGGTTATCTATTTTATATATAACAGCAGTAGTGTGTGTGTGTCAATCTCAGTCTCCTAATTCCTCCCACTATCCCTGTTCCCCTTAATACTCATATATTTGTTCTTTATGTCTGTGTCTCTATTTCTGCTTTGCAAATAAGGTCATCTATACTATTTACCAGGTAGCTCCGTGGTAAAGAGTATGCCTGCCAGTGCAAGAGATATGGGTTCAATCCCTGAGTGGGGAGATCCTTGGAGGTGGAAATGGCCATCCACTCCAGTATTCTTACCTGGGAAATCCAATGGACAGAGAAACCAGGTAGGCTACAGTCCATGGGGTTGCAAAGAGTTGGATATGACTGAGCACTCACTCAACATAATATTGTAAAAAAACATCCACGCTGTGGTGTGTGTTTGTAGTTTTCTCCTTCTCATTGCACTAACTGATTGCAAACATAGCACAACTTATTTATTTGTTCTGGACTTCCCAGGTGGCGCTAGTAATAAAGAACACACCTGTCATTGCAGAACGCGTAAGAGATGCAGGTTCAGTCCCTGGGGTCGAGAAGATCACTAGAGGTGGGCATGGCAACCCACTGCAGTATTCTTGTCTGGAGAATCCCATAGATGGAGAAGCTTTGCAAGCTATAGTCTGTTGAGTCACAAAGAGTTGGACACAACTGAAGCGACTTAGTTCTCATTATGTTCATTTATTCATTCTACTGTTGATGGACATTTGGGTAGCTTCCAGTTTGCGGCTATGAATATGCTTATATGTGTCTTTTGGTGAGTGCTCTTGTTCAGTCACCAAGTCATGTCCAACTCTTCAAGACCCCATGGACTACAGCACGCCAGGCTTCCCTGTCCATCACCAACTCCTGGAGTTTACTCAAACACATGTCCATTGAGTTGGTGATGCCATCCAACCATTTCATCCTCTGTCTCCCCCTTCTCCTCCTGCCTTCAGTCTCTCCCAGCATCAGGATCTTTTCAGATGAGTCAGTTCTTCACATCAGGTGGCCAAAGTATTGGAGTTTCAGCTTCAACATCAGTCTTTCCAATGAACATTCAGGACTGATTTCCTTTAGGATGGACTGGTAGGATCTCCTTGCAGTCCAAAGGACTCTCAAGAATCTTCTCCAACACCACAGTTCAAAAGCATCAATTCATCACTCAGTTTTCTTTGTAGTCCAACTTGCACATCCATACATGACTACTGGAAAAACCATAGCTTTGACTAGATGGACCTTTGTTGACAAAGTAATGTCTCTGCTTTTGAATATGCTATCTAGGTTGGTCATAACTTTCCTTCCAAGGAGTAAGCATCTTTTAATTTCATGCTGGCAATCACCATCTTCAGTGATTTTGGAGCCCAGAAAAATAAAGTCTGACACTGTTTCCACTGTTTCCCCATCTATTTGCCATGAAGTGATGGGACCAGATGCCATGATCTTTGTTTTCTGAATGTTGAGCTTTAAGCCAACTTTTTCACTCTCTTCTTTCACTTTCATCAAGAGGCTCTTTAGTTCTTCTTCACTTTCTGCCATAAGGGTGGTATCATCTGCATATCTGAGGTTATTGATATTTCTCCTGCAATCTTGATTCCAGCTTGTGCTTCATTCAGCCCAGCGTTTCTCATGATGTACTCTGCATATAAGTTAAATAAGCAGAATGACAATATACAGCCTTGATGTACTCCTTTCCCAATTTGGAACCAATCTGTTGTTCCATGTCCATTTCTAACTGTTGCTTCTTGATCTGCATACAGATGTCTCAAGAGACAGGTCAGGTGGTCTGATATACCAAGGAGTAAAATTGCTGTATCATGAGATGTTCTTATGCTCTGCCAAACACTGCCAGACACTGCCAAAAAGGTTTCCAACACAGTTCTATCAACCTGCAGCCCCATCACCAGTGTATGTCTGGGAGTTCCAGCTGCTCTACATCCTACTAAAAATGGATATTTTCCATCTCTCATTTGAGCTGTTCTGTTCAGTGTGTAGTGGTATCACATTGTGTATTTAGTTTGTGTTTTTATGGTCACTAATAAGACTTGCTATCTTTTTGTGTGTTTATTGACCATTTGGATTTCATACTTTGGAGTGCCTGTCCATATTTTTGCCAATTTTTGCTCTACTTTTGTCTTTTTTCTTACTAATTTGTAGACCTTCTCTGCAAATTCTGGAAATGAGTCATTTGTCACATATACATCACAAATATGATTTTCCATTCTGTGAGCTGCATTTTCTACTCTCTTAATGGTGTCTTTTTGATCAATAGAAGTTCTATATTTTAATATAGAAATGTATCATTTTCTTCTGTTATGATTGCAATTTGAGTCCTGTTTGAGAAATCTTTACAGGCTCCAATGTCATGAACATGATGTATGCTTTCTTTAAGAAACTTTATTGTTTTATATTTCATGATCATATCTGTACTCCTTTTAAAAAACTTTTTATTTTATATTGGAGTATAGTTGTTTAACAATAATTTGATAGTTTCAGGTATAGAGCAAGGTGATTCAGTTATACATATACATATATCTATTGTTTTTCAAATTCTTTTCCCATTTAGGTTGTTACAGAATATTGAGCAGAATTCCCTGTGCTATGCAAAGGTGTTTGTTGGTTATTTATTTTAAATATAGCAGTGTGTACATGTTCATCCCAAACTCCCTAACTATCCCTTCCTTGTGATAACCATGAGTTTGTTCTCTAAGCCTGTGAGTCTGTTTCTGTTTTGTAGAATAAGTTCATTGCAGTATCATACAATATTTCTCTTTGTCTCACTTAATTCACTCAGTATGACAATCGCTAGGTCCATCCATGGTGCTGCAAATGGTATTATTAATAATGTATTCCCTTTGGAATTGATATTCATACCTGATATGAGGTCGAGAGTTAAGTTTTTTCCTCCCCGTTTGTATATCCATTGATTGATGCCGCTTATTAGAAAGATTGTCTTTCCCCTTTGACATTAGTCCATTGAAAGCATACATGGTTTTCTGGACCTTCTATTCTGCTTCATTCATCTAGTCATCTTTCTTGTGAAATAACATCAACATCATTTTTTTCATCCTGGAGACATTAGGCATTCCTGGCCATGAAGTAAATGAATAATAGCTTACTTGGGCAGAAGTCTGAGCTTGCGAAATCATATAATATCATTGAGAATGGTGAAGAGAGAATTCACCTAGCTTCTTTCATCTCCTTCTGCCACTCACAGAGTCATTGAGTTCCCTGCTTGAGTCATTAAAGAAAACTGATTAAACATGGGTCACAGCACATTGGAGAAAGCAATTAATATCTTGACACCTGAACACCGAAAGAAGTCTCTGATGAAATCTTGGAGAACATTAGAGTAATTATATCATACCGAGTATAGGAATGCTTTTTTAGTTTTACAATAAAATATGAATTCAGATCCACAAATCCAAAGTTTGCGTATAGACAGACTGGACCTGGATTGAATTTTGCTAAGTGTTCTAAAAAATGAATTAAGAAAATAATAGAAGTAATCTTGTAGGGGGAAATGTTTACCTTCCCTAAGAGGACAAATCAATTGTAATATGCTGTTGTAAGTCTTTTTTATCTGACATTCATTTAGAGTCCTCCCCGGCAAGTAATAGCAAAAGTCATACTTAGTTAACTTACTTTACACTATCAAATGTATCTTTTTAAAAAGTAGGCACTGCTCTTTTTTTGTCTTTTTAAAATGTTTTAAATTAATTAATTAATTTTAATTGGAGGCTAATTAAAATATTGTGGCTTTTGCTATACATCAACACGAATCAGCCATGGGTACACGTGTGCCCCCATCCTGAACCCCCCTCGTACCTCCCTCTCTACTCCATCCCTTTGGGTTGTCCCAGAGCACCGGCTTTGAGAGCCCTGTAAAAAGCAGACACTACTTTTGGTGAGTGCTGTTGTTGTTCAGTCGCCAAGTCACCAGTATCTGAAAGTCTTAGAACTCAGGTTTTGCAACAGGGTCCCACTGGTTTTCTCCATCATGAACCTGAATTACTGAGATCTTGCTCTACCTGTAATTAGTTTTATGTCTTCACTAGTTTTTGAAATGAAAAGAAGGGAGATAAGGTACATATGACTTCACATAGAAGTGATAATAAAGGGAGCCTTCCCTGGTGGTCCAGTGGTTAAGGATCTACATTCTAGTGCAGGGGGACATGGGTTCAATCCCTGGTCTGGGAACAAAGATACCACATGCCACAGGGCAACTAATCCTGCCTGCCTCAACTATTGAGCCTGCACACCCTGACAAAGATCCAGTGCAGCCAAAATAAAATTAAGAAAAAAAGTAATAGTATGTTATGTGAAAAATTGCCAGTATCTGAAAGCAGAAAAACATTAGAGTTTCTGGCTGGAACCAATCACTGTGTTTCAACCCATGCAAACACAGTTGCTTTGCTGTCTCAAAATTGACTTCAGCTTGTCGCAGTCTTTGAAATTCCTGAAAGATTCATTAAATCCTGGACACAAAATTATTGTTAGAAATCAGTAGTGCAAGTGTGGTTAATTACAACACAGTTTCCTTTCATTTGTCAAGGAAAGCACTTAATAAATTATTCCTAATAAGTTACTGAGTGGTTATTCTGCTAATAGAAGAACTGTGGATGGTATTTTCATGCTGGTTACTCACAGTATGTTCTACATTTTAATGATTTTTGTATAATTTCAGAAGTCCCAAAGAGGGAGCCTTTCCCAGTTCACTTTCTCTGCGACCAATGCTGTTTGATCTGGGATGTCTCAGCCAGTCTAAATCAGCATTTTGTTGCTTTATTATTAAAGTTCACTTTTCTCATTAGCAATGTATATGTGACCTATATACCTCTTTCTTATTCAATCTTTTTTCTACCCTTCGGTTTATTCATTTATTTCTTTAGTCAGCTGATGTCTATTAAGATCAGCCACTACCATGTGCAAGGTAGTGGCTTATGGCTGAAACATGGGCTTTCTTGGTGGCTCAGCAGTAGAGAATCTGCCTGCAATTCAGGAGATGTAGGAGATACAGGTTTGATCCTTGGATTGGGAAGATCCCCTGGAGGAGGGCATGGCAACCCACTCTAGTATTATTCTTGCCTGGGAAATCCCATGGACAGAGAAACCTGGCAGGCTACCGTCTGTGGGTTCAAAAAGAGTTGGACAGAACTGAAGCAGCTTAGCACACATAGCATAGCACATGGTTCCAAGAAGCAACAGTATTTTGTACGTATTATTTTCATGCTTAATAAGTAATTGTTGAGTCAATGAGTGAACACATGAGTGCATGCAAGTTTTAGATCTGATGTCATGGAACTTCCATTCTAATGAAAATGTAGATAGCAATCAAGTGAGCAAATAAAATAATTTCCAAAAGCTATAGGCGTAATGAAGAAAGATTTTTCAACTCAGAGAGGAACAGAGGTGCTGCTTGAGTTAGAGTAGCCAGGGAGGGGTTCCTGAGTATGTGGTGAGTGGAGAACTGAGGATGAACATTTCTGATAGAGGGAACATGCAGTGCAGAGGAAAGCCAGGGTGGCTTGAACTTGATGAAATAGACTAGGTAATTCTGTCCAAGGAGAGATCAGTGAAATAGGCAGAGGCCAGATTGTGGAGGGATTATTGGCCACAGTAAGGACTTTTGGTTTTATTGTTGGTGTAATGGGGAGCATGGAAAGGTTGCAACAGAGAGATGACCTAATCCGTAATCTGACTGATATACTTTTATTTTGTTTAATTAGAGGATAATTAGTTTACAATATTGTGATGGTTTCTGCCATATATCAGCCTGAATCAGCCACTGGTATACATAGGTCCCCTCCTTCTTAAACCTCCCTCCCACCTCCCACCCCATCCCACCCCTCTAGGTTGTCACAGAGCACTGGCTTCGGGTTCCCTACATCATACATCAAATTCCCATTGGCTATCTATTTCACAAATAGCAATGTATATTCTAAAGGAAGTCAACCCCAAATATTCACTAGAAGGACTGATGCTGAAGCTCCGATACTTCGGCCACCTGATGCAAACAGCTGACACATTGGAAAAGACCCTGAAGGTGGGAAAAGTTGAAGGCAGAAAGAGAAGAAGGCAATAGAAGAAGAGACGGTTGGATGGCATCAACGATTCAATGGACATGAGTTTCAACAAACTCTAGGAGATAGTGAAGGACAGGGAGGCCTGGTGTGCTGCTGTTCATGGGGTCTCAGAGTCAAGACACAGTTTAGCGACTGAACAACAAAAACAATGTATATTCTGACTGATATTTTTTAAGAGCTCAGTTTGGCTGCAAAGTGAAGACTGGACCACAGAGGAGCAAGGCTGGAAACAAGGAGACTGGTCAGGAGATGCTGTTGCTCTAGGGTGAGGAAGTGGAGGGGAAAGGACTGGGCCTGTGTCTGTGGATGCAGCTGACCAGCCTTGCTGGTACAGGGGTGAGAGAATGGCACGAGTGGGTCCTGGACGATAGCTGAGTTTTTGGCCCCTGGAGCAGGGTAAGTGATAGTGCTGTTGAACTGATTGGAGAAGATTTTAGGAAGAACAGTTTGGGGGTAGAGGATGGTACCTAAGGCTCTGTGTGGGGCATATTCCATTTGAGATTTTCTCCATCTGGTCCCTATAGGGTGCAATTTGACACTTGAGATTCAGTGGCTTGATACCTGCTTACCTCTTCCTCCATTTTCTTTCTTTTTTTTTTATGATTTTTTATGTGGACCATTGTTAAAGTCTTTATTGAATTTGTTACAATAGTGCTTCTGTTTTTTATGTTGTGCCACAAGTTATGTGGGATCTTAGCTCCTCAATCAGGGATCAAGCTGACAGTTCCTGCACTGGGTGGCAAAGTCTTAACCACTGGTTCACTAGGGAATTTCCTTGAGAACTGTGTTTTATATAAGATCAAGGGCTTCAAGATCTAAACTCTTGGAAGTCACAGTCTACACCCATCACTTATCTCAGTCCATTAGTAGAACTTGTCACTGTTGTTGTTGTTTAGTCACTAGGTCACGTCTGACTCTGTGCGACCCCATGGATTGTAGCCCCCCAGGCTCCTCTATCCATGGGATTTCCCAGGCAAGAATACTGGAGTGGGTTGCTGTTTCCTCCTCCAGGAATCTTTTGGACCTAGGGATCGAATTTGTCTCTCATGTCTCTGCATTAATCGGCAGGTGGATTCTTTACCACTAAATGACCTGGAAAGCTAGAGCTTTCCATTATGCAGACATAATTATTTAATACTAGAATGAAATCTCCAAAACACTGTAGTTTCAGCTCCCAGAACAGTCAGTGCTAAGCCCAGAGGACTTGAGTGAATATTTCTGGAAAGAATGAATGGATGATTTCTTCACATTTGCATGAAAAATGAAAAATCATACAAATTGTCTTTTTTTTAAAAAGAAAGGAACCTACTATGAAAAGGATGTTATTAATGTGGGGTTGGAATGCTCAGTGAACTTACAAAATCCTGAGGCTAGACTTCCGTAAATTAGCTGGAACATCCTCTATTTATAATAGAAATGAGCATAAGATAAGATTTTAAAAAATGATACATGTAGTAATTATAAAGATCCTTTCCATAAACACAGCATGACAAAACCTACAAATAGTTTCACTCTGTTGTTAGCATAGTTTTCTCTGTATTTCAAGGCTGAGATTTTAGTTTCAAGAAACTGTCTTGTGTTAGGCTGTCAGGAAACAGACGAGGGGACAGAGATTTGTTTGCAGGGTTGACGGGAAGTGCCTGTAGGGTCAGCAGCCTGGAGGAGGGGGAACTGATCAGGAAGAGGATGCAGACCACGGGTCAGCTGCAGCAGAGGCCAGTCAAGGGGGACTCTGAAGGTGGTGTCCTACCTTGAAGCAAGGGGCTGGTCTTCAGCAAGGAGCTGCCTCCGCTGGAATGGAGTTCAGAGACATTGCCTTTGGGAGGCTTCCCGGGTGACTCAGTGGTAAAGAATACTCCTGCCAATGCAGGAGACTCTGGAGACACGGGTTCGATCCCTGGGTCAGGAAGATCCCCTGGAGGAGGGTGTGGCTACCCACTCCAGTATTCTTGCCTGGAGAATCCCATGGAGAGAGTAGCCTGGTGGGCTGCAGGCCACAGGGTCTCACTGAGCACACATGCACGCCTCTGGGGAAATAGTTTGTCTTTGGTAGAGAAGCCTTTCATCACTTGAAAGTGACTCCCAGAGAGCAGCTCACCTGGGAGCCTCAGTCACTGATGCTCTAGCACTCAGAGGGGGGGCTGCGATTTCCCTGCTGGAGCCAGGATCTAGGGCAACACAGCCCAGCCCCCGCCGCTGACTGTGTCAGCCTCACCTGTGAATCTGTGAGATACACACAACCTGAGATGCCACCTCAGGCCAACTCTGGATTATAACAAGCCTGTTCAAATGATGCTGGTGCACGTGTCATCTGGAAAACCACTCGGCTGGAGAGGCAGCCAAGGGCTTTGGTCCCTTTAGAGGACACGAAGTTCCACTCACTTCTCATTCTGTATGATGCCACTTGAAAGCTGATGACTTTCCTTTCAGGGGACCTGAATGTGACACTAGCTTGGCTCTCAAGGGCCTAAACCACACTTGGGGTCAGTTTGTAATGGAAATTAAAACAGATAAAAATGAATTTATTTTCCTGGTGTTGCACAGTTTTCAAAGACAGAAAGAAAGCAAGAAAATCAAAGGAAGAGATATGAATGTGTGTATGTGTAGGAAATGGATTTCCTGAGGTGTAAATGAGCAAAGAATAAATCACTGGGAAGAAATAAGAAGCAGAGACATCACTTTGCTGACAAAGTTTCTTATAATCAAAGTTATGGTTTTTCCAGTAGTCATGTACGAATGTGAGAGTTGGACCATAAAGAAGGCTGCTCCTGCTAAGTCACTTCAGTCGTGTCCGACTCTGTGCGACCCCATAGACGGCAGCCCACCAGGCTCCCCCGTCCCTGGGATTCTCCAGGCAAGAACACCGGAGTGGGTTGCCATTTCCTTCTCCAGTGCGTGAAAGTGAAAAGTGAAAGTGAAGTTGCTCAGTCGTGTCTGACTCTTAGCGACCCCATGGATTGCAGCCTACCAGGCTCCTCTGTCCCTGGGATTTTCCAGGCAAGAGTACTGGAGTGGGG
This sequence comes from Aepyceros melampus, assembly GCA_006408695.1. Taxonomy (NCBI): domain Eukaryota; kingdom Metazoa; phylum Chordata; class Mammalia; order Artiodactyla; family Bovidae; genus Aepyceros; species Aepyceros melampus. The sequence goes on from SJXQ01013029.1 coordinate 350,083, forward strand.
TGAGCCCCAAAGAATTGATGCTTTTGAACTGTGGTGCTGGTGAAGACTCATGAAAGTCCCTTGGACAGTAAGGAAATAGAACCAGTCAATCCTAAAGGAAATCAAGCCTGAATATTCACTGGAAGGACTGATGCTACAGCAAAAGCTCCAATACTTTGGACACCTGATGGCGAATAGCTGAGTCACTGGAAAAGACCCTGATGCTGGGAAAGATTGAAGGCAGGAGGAGAAAAGGACAACAGAGGATGAGATGGTTGGATGGCATCACCAACTTGATGGACATGAGTTTGAGGAAACTCTAGGAGTTGTGATGGACAGGGAAGCCTGGCATGCTGCAGTCCATAGGGTTGCAAAGAGTTGGACATGACTTAGCAACTGAACAATAGTAGATAGAATGCGGTCTTGATTTTTGGTGCAATGCACCTTCTCTTTCAGTTCAGTTCAGTTGCTCAGTCATGTCCAACTCTTTGCGACCCCATGGACTGCAGCACGCCAGACCTCCCTGTCCATCACTAACTACCAGAGCTTACTCAAACTTGTGTCCCTCAAGTTGGTGATGCCAGCTAACCATCTCATCGTAACTCCTTGCTTTTGTGCACAGCTTGCAAGTTTTAACACTCATATTAAGTGAAGAAAGCTGAGTGCAAAAAGTGTCTAGATGCTACTTTTTATATAAAATCAAAGGTGCAAAAATGAATATGTCAGTGTATTGTTATATGTATACATAAGATATCTTTAGGAGGGTAACTAATCACAGTGATTACCCTTCCGGAGGCGGCGGCAGCTGGCAATTCTAAGCGCGGCGGAGAGCTACCCCACGTCTGAGGTCAGGGGCAGCAGCCTAGAGTGCCAGGCTGCAACGGTGCAGGAACGGCCGAGAGGGCCACCCCCCATCTGAGGTCGGAGCAGCGGCCGGGAGGAGCCACCCCATGCCCGAGGCCAGGGTGGTGACCGGGAGCAGCAACCCCATGCCCAAGGCTAGGGGCGGCGGCCAGGAGGAGCAACCCCATGTCCAAGGAGTGGTGGCTGTGTGGGCGCAGGAGGGCCTAGAGGAGCCATCCCACGTTGAAGGTCAGGAAGGGCGGTGGGAGGACTTACCTCTCATCCAAGGTAAGGAGCAGCGGCTGTGCTTTGCTGGAGCAGCTGTGAAGAGATACCCCACGCCCAAGGTAAGAGAAACCCAAATAAGATGGTAGGTGTTGCAAGACAGCATCAGAGGGCAGACACCCTGAAACCATACTCACAGAAATCTAGTCAATCTAATCATACTAGGACCACAGCCTTGTCTAACTCAATGAAACTAAGCCATGCCCGCTGGGCAACCCAAGATGGGTGGGTCATGGTGGAGACGTCTGACAGAACGTGGTCCACTGGAGAAGGGAATGGCAAACCACTTCAGTATTCTTGCCTTGAGAACTACATGAACAGTATGAAAAGGCAAAATGATAGGATACTGAAAGAGGAACTCCCCAGGTCAGTAGGTGCCCAATATGCTACTGGAGGTCAGTGGAGAAATAACTCCAGAAAGAATGAAGGGATGGAGCCAAAGCAAAAACAATACCCAGCTGCAGATGTGACTCATTGGAAAAGACTTTGATGCTGGGAGGGATTGGGGGCAGGAGGAGAAGGGGACAACCAAGGATGAGATGGCTGGATGGCATCACTGACTCGATGGACACAGTCTGAGTGAACTCCGAGAGGTGTTGATGGACAGAGAGGCCTGGCGTGCTGCGATTCATGGGGTTGCAAAGAGTTGGACATGACTGAGCGACTGAACTGAACTGACCCTTTGCAGAGGGATGGGATTTGGAGATGGGAAATAAGAGTGGAAGGAAGAGTTTTCATTACATATCCTTTGTACTTTTTGAAGTTCTAACCATGGGAATATATTGTTCTTGTTCAGTCCATAAGTCATGTCTGAGTCTTTACAACCCCATGGACTGCAGCATGCCAGGCTTCCCTGTCCTTCACCATCCCTGGAGTTTGTTCAAATTTATGTCCATTGAGTCAGTGATGCTATCTAACCATCTCATTCTTTACCATCCCCTTCTTTTGCCTTCATTAAAAAAAAATTTTTTTTTTTAATTTTGAGTGTTTTCCTGTAGCCTCAGGAACCATGAGAAATAGATATTGCAGTTTCTCATTTTACAAAGAGTTGCATATCTAGGAGAGATGGAACTTTAACTGTGGGCTTCTCATTTCTGTAATGGTGTTCTTTCTACAAACTATTTTGTCCCCAATTTCACCTAAATCTGAAATTGCTGAGTGCACTGTCATATCTTGGCAGCCACTTGTGCTGGGTTTCCTCAGATGTAAACCCAGGCTCACTGAATCAGCAGTTGCATTTTTACACTATTTTTATGGAGCTGGAAGTCTATTTCTTCAAATAAAGTCCAAGCAAATATCCATTTCATGAGCAAAGGAAAATTTCCTTGAAATGATCTCATACTATCTGTGGAAGATTGCAGTAAAGCATGGAATTCTCTAGGTTATGAAATATAATTCTGCTTTCTTGGTTTGAAGCATTCTTGTAATTGGCATAAAAGAAATACACTCTAGAAGTCTAGGTTTCTCCTTAAGGATGGGTTTATTCCCAAATAAGGAATACTGGAGGAGGGATTAGCAACCCACTCCAGTATTCTTGCCTGGAGAATCCCATGGACAGAAGAGTCTGGTGGGCTATAGTCCATGGGGTTGCAAAGGTCAGACATGACTGAAGTGACATAGTGCTAGCACATTCCCAAAATAAAAGTTGAAAGGATTAAAAAAAAAAAAAAAGACATGACAGGATGGACTAGGAGAGGCTGGAGATTCAAGGTTTTGGAGTGAAGATTTGAAGGGTCGGAATAAGAAAAACGACTGAGAGAAGGGAGGCTCAAGAGTAAAGGGAGGTATATGTATATATTGCTCAGTCGTTAAGCCATGTATGACTCTTTGTGACCCCATGGACTGTAGCCTGCCAGGTTCCTCTGTCCATGGGATTTCCCAGGCAAGAATACTGGAGTGGGTTGCCATTTTCTTCTCCAGGGGATCTTCCCAACCTAGGGATCAAACTGCACAAATAAAAAGAGATAATGATGATTGAGAACTTGTTACCTGGGAAACACCTAGCACACATCACCTTGTGTAGCTCTCACAGCCACTGCCCAGTACAGCAGGTGTTCCTTGAGGCCCTATTTCACAGATAGTGACACTGAGGTTTGGAGAGTAAGTGTGCATGACCCAAGGCAGAATGGCTGGTGAGGGGCTGAGCCAGGCTTGGAAGTCAGGCCTCTGCTCTGGCCACCCCACACTCCACCCCACCCTCAACTGAAGGGAGCATGCAGGAACCAGAACCAGGAGGCTGGAAGGGGGTGCAAGTGACTTGGGTATGAAAGACCCCACAGGAGCCATGAGCAAGTATCATTTAAAGAGGCTGGAGGATTTGCCTGGTGATCCATTGGCTAAGACTGTGCTCCTGATGCAGGGGGCCCAGGTTCCATCCCTGGTTGGTGGGACTAAATCCCACATGCAGTAACTAAGACTGGTGTGACTAAATAAATATTAAAAAACAGAGACTGGAGGTGGAGTAGGTGCAAGTTCACTATGACGTATGGGAGAGGAGGAAGCAGATGAAGGGCAGTATTGTAAGTATCATATTAACAGTATTAACAATGTAAATGAAGAGAAGGGCTGGGCGATGGAGGGGTGTGGTCAAGAGGGATTTCTTTAGAAAACAGGAGACCTTGCATGGTTACAGATCTAGGGAACAGAATCCCAAGGAGAGAGAAGTGTTCATGGTTTTTTCCTTTCCTGCTTTTTTCATCTCTGTTAATTTTTTCCAAATTTTAAAATTCCTGCCCATATCCACATATACTTTTTATATAGTCTTAGCCAGAGTTCATAAAATTTCAACTTTTCAAAGTTATTTACTGATAGTATTCCAAAAGCTTTTTAATTATCATAGTTATTGGTGGCACCTGTGTGTGTGCTCCTTTGCTCAGTCATGTCCAACTCTTTGCGACCCTATGGACTGTAGCCCACCAGGCTCCTCTGTCCATGGAATTCTCCAGGCAAGAATACTGAGGTGGGTTGCCATACCCTTCTCCAAGGGCTCTTCCCAACCCAAGTATCGAACCGGGTCTCCGGCATCGCAGGCAGATTCTTTACTGCTGAGCCATTGGGGAAGCCCATTGGAAGCATGCTGCTGCTGCTAAGTCACTTCAGTCATGTCTGACTCTATGTGACCCCATGGGTGGCAGCCCACTAGGCTCCCCCATCCCTGGGATTCTCCAGGCAAAAACACTAGAGTGGGTTGCCATTTCCTTCTCCAATACATGAGAGTGAAAAATGAAAGTGAGGTCGCTCAGTCGTGTCCAACTTTTAGCGACCCCATGGACTGCAGCCCACCAGGCTCCTCCATTCATGGGATTTTCCAGGCAAGAGTACTGGAGTGGGGTGCCATTGTCTTCTCCGATTGGTGGCATGACATGTGTTCAAATTTGTATATGTGGTGTACCTTGCAGGAGAGAAACCCAGGCCAGGTGGAGGCTCACCTGGGGAAGAGAGAGCAGAGTGAAGCAGTGGACAGGTCTGGAGTACCATCCCCTGCCCTCTGGCTCTCCTGCTCCTGAACTCAGTCACTTACTGATTCCAGATCCCAGGGATCTTGTGCTGCATTCAGCATCAGGACAGGCTGAGGGACCTGCCCCAATCTGTACAGACAGGAAGTGAGCAGGCGGGAGCCAGACTTGTGGCTGTGGATGATCTGAAGCCTGTGTGTGTGCCTCCTTCCTGTGGGTACTGCTCTGCTTATCCATATTCTGCTGAGGCCGGAGAGGTGGACGAGGCGGGGTAGGGTGATACTGGGAGTCTCTCATCTGCTGGGAAAGAGGGAAGGGGTGAGGAGGAAGGTCGCAAGGGGCTGCCATGGGGACTTCTGCTGGCAGGGACTGGGGAGGTCTGGCCATGATGCTCAAGGCCGGACTGACCTGGTCAGCACTGGAGACTGCCTAATCAGAAGGGCCCAGAGACCAGGCAGGACCTGAGGGCCACACGCACAAGAGTGGGGTGAAAATCAGGACACCGCTGTGTGTTTTCTCTTCTCTCTCTTTGGTCAGGACAATCACATGCAACTGTGAGTATATGTGTGATTGTGTAAAGTGTACACAAGGTGTGGGTAGGTTTCTGTGCCTGGGTATATGTGTGTGTGGGTGGGTGTAAGCGCATGTGCATGGAGGTGTGCATGCAAGTGCTTGGCCAGTGGAGAGGAGCCATCTTCCTGGTTGTGCGGCTGGAATGCAAACACAGCCTCTGAAATTAATCACTGTCTGCAGCCCTGGCTGTGTGACTCAGGCTGGCTGCGCGCTACGTGCCGGGTTTCCTGAGCTCGGGCTCTGGCTGCTCACACAGCTGACTCTCCATCTCCCCCCAGGATGACCTCTGGGCACCAGGATGTTCTGTGCAGGTCTGAGGGGCACCTTCAGATGGGTCCCAACTGCGGGTAGGGTCTCTAGATGCCTCTGTTCCCAGCTGGGCTCTTCAGCGGGCATCCTGGCCTATGTGCACCCACCTCCTGCGGATCTGGGTCTACATGGGAAACCCCAGGGGCATGGGTTACACCTTCATCTTTTATTGCTGAGATGCAAGTGGCAAGGATTGAATTAGAGACAGAGGCTGAGAAATACAAAGAAGCACATTTGTGGCACAGCCATATTGTGTGTTCAACCAAACATATTGCGCGTTCATAGATTTCCTGATGCACTTCATTCCTTCTTTCTTTCCTCCCTTCTTTCTTCCTTTCTCTCTTCCCTCCTCCCTCTCTTCCTTCTACAGATTGTTTCTTGAAGCTATTTGATGCACCTAGGATGATGCCAATGGCTGGGCCTAGAGCAAGGAAGAATCAGAGCTCAGCCTGAGCCTCTTGACCTGTCAGCGACACACGTGGAGCAAGTCACCACCCCCATGGCATGAGCATGTGGGAGAGCATGTCCTAGAATCTGGTAATAAAAGGCTCTGACTTAGCCCTGGGGATGGGGTGGTGATCTAGGTCACAAAAGCTTTTAAAGAAGCACTCCCTGGGAGCCAGAATCCCTTTGGTGCCCACGGTGGTGCTCACTTTGGCCTGACACCTTGTGCCTTCAAGGGGCCCTTGTCCACAGGGAAGTTTCCTCCCCCAGGCCCACCATGGCAGTGGACCTGCAGTGGGCCTCCGTCCCAGGGTGTGACATGCAGGCCTGACACCTCCAGGCCAGGTCTCAGATCTTGTCACTCTGGTTGGCAGTGACCTTTAGAGCTCTAGCTGGCAAGACCCCTGGGACTTGATGATTCCAGTTGTGTATTAGCCCTTCCTTGTGCCAGCTGACTCCATCCCTAGGCAGCTAAGAACAGTGGACTCCTACACTGAGCCAAGCATCACACCCGGGTTTACCACCACTCTTTGAGGTGGGTACTATTGTAATTGCCAGACCAATTTACACTTGAGACAGAGACACAGAGCGGTCAAGTAACTTGCCCAAGTTTGGATGAGGGACGTGGAATTTCAACTTAGGTGTTCTGGAATCAGGGTTCACTTTCTTATTGACTCTGCTATGCTGCCTTTCAAAGTCAAATCTAAATTGGCCTCTCAGATCTCAAGACAAAGATTCCTTCACTTATTCACCGAATTTTTGAAAGCCACTGTACCTTGAGATCTCACTATATAATGACACTGTGCTAAATGCTTTGTTCATCCAATCAGTTTTAATAAAGTGTGATCTCTGTGCTGGACAGAGTCCTAGGTACTGAGAATACAGGGGTGAACAAAACATACATATCCCTATGCTAATTATAATCAAGCAGGGATACACAAAAGAGGCCAAAGAGTATATAATATTGGATGGCAATTAATGATATTTGTCTCACTTAATATTTACCTCATCTTTAGAAGCAGGTATTGGGACTTCCCTGGTGGTCCAGTGGCTAAGACTCCATGCTCCCAATGCAGAGGACCTGGGGTTCCATCCCTGGTTGGGGAACTAGATCCCATATGCTACAACTAATATCCAGCACAGCCAAATAGATAAATACATATATTTTTTTCTAAAAGAAGCAGATACTGTTGTGCCCGTTTTATTGATGTGGAAATAAATCTAAGGCTCAGAGTTATTCGTCAGTAGATCTAAAGTCACACAGTTATCAATTTTGAACTTGATATTGGATTCGAGTCCAGATTTCTTCAACTTTGAAGATAAAGTTCTCAGCCATCACACACTCAAAGCATTGTCAAAGGATAAAACATAATACTACTTTTGCTTATCGTTGCCTCTCTCTTTCCATCATCTCTGCTGAAATTAAAAGGGGGAGGGGACAGAATCTGAGGGCTAGAGGGACAAACTCAGGAGTCACCTCCAGAGATCTGGCTATTGTGTCTTAGGAAAGGGGTCTCCTCAGAGTCTATCTTGTCTTGTTCTAAACGAGAAAGTCATGCAGAACCAAATCCATAAGAGATCTCTTTGACATTAGAACTTCTTGTTTATTTTTCTCTCCTCCTCTTGTGCTGACAGATGTGTTCATGAAAGACAGGGGAAAAAAGCCAAGCCATTTGTCACAGTGATATCTTCCCTCTTGGCCTTCATAATGAATTGTAGCAGTTCTAGTTAATCAGTCATTCCCATAACTGCGCCTATGGATGCTTCTCTTTTAAAGGGCCCCCAGACTGCATGCTTGAATGGACTGTTCCCAAAGACTTTACATGCACACATGTAAACCCAAGTGTTCCTTGAGGGAACTAGGCATTCATGTCAGGCACCAAGCTGACTGCTGTGGACACATTGCCCCATCTTCTCCCAGCAAACTCCCACGTCCTGGGAGGTTGGATTTTCCTCACTTTTACAGGTGGTCTTATAGGGAAGCAATCAGGTGTGTTGTGTAGGTTCAGGGTCACAGATTGTGGGAAGCAGAGCTGCAGTATGAACCTAAGTTTATGTCTAATTAACAGGTTAACCTTGCCTAGTAAAAATGCATTCCATGTCCTTACCAGATGTTCACAAGTTCATTCTCAAAGGTATAAGCGTGTTTTGCTACTCTCTGAATTCCCCCAATCCTAATTTCTCATCTAGCTTTGCCCATATGCATGGGAATCCAAAAACTCATCTTATCATGCAAGGCATTAGAATCATATGTTCCATAGGCTCAGAGCCTGCCCCAGGCTCCCCTGAGTCCTCATACTGCAAAGCTTGATGTGTTCCCCCAAGTAGGAGATAGTGAGAAAATGTAAAGACTTGAAAAAATTCTACCATGTAACATGCATTCATTGATTGTGATGCTGCTGCTGTGGGGGAGATATTGAGGAGCTGCACTATGAAACCAGCCAGTGTTTGAAAGAATTGATGGAAGTATTTGTGTTGAGCATGTTCATCACGTGTTCTCAATCACACAGTTGCCCAAATGGTTTGAAGAGGACTTGGCCATTGCTCTCACGTATTTATTCATGTTCAGCAAGGTTAAATATTGCCCTCGTGTCCACTCCTGATTTGTACAGAAAGCCAGAACAAAGGAACCCAAATGAACTGTCACACCTCACTTAATGTGGTTTTAATTCCGAGACAAATAGGATCACAGTGAACTTCAATGAACTGTCCAAATTCTTTTATGTGAGTTTGCACTGATGATGGGTGTGTAAAATTAGAGGGCTGTGGGCCAACGTTCAGCAATTGTTTCATTAGGCGAAAATTCTGGTTTTCATAGTGCTTGTAGCAGAGTCTGAATGGCATGTCACATATTCTACACTAATGAAGAACAGAGCAGCACCCATCGATGTCAGCTAGAGATGAGTTGCAGGTTTCCTTGGAGCCTGTGGTGTTTTTTTTTTTTTTAATTAATTTTTATTTTTTAGTTTGTTTTGCTTTACAATACTGTATTCGTTTTGCTATACATTGACATGAATCAGCACGAGTGTACATGAACTCCCAATCCCGACCCCCCTCCCCTCTCCCACCCCACACCATCTCTCTGGATTATCCCCGTGCATCAGTCCCAAGCATCCTGCATCCTGCATCGAACCTAGACCAGCGATTCATTTCACTTATTAAAAAGAATACATTTCAATCAGTTCTAATGAGGTGGATGAAGCTGGAGCCGATTATACAGAGTGAAGTAACCCAGAAAGAAAAACACCAATACAGTATACTTACACATATATATGGAATTTAGAAAGATGGTAATGATAAACCTGTATGCGAGACAGCAAAAGAAACACAGATGTATAGAACAGCCTTTTGGACTCTGTGGGAGAGGGAGAGGGTGGGATGATTTGGGAAAGTGGCAGTGTAACATGTATGATATCATAAGTTAAACAAATCGCTGGTCTAGGTTCGATGCAGGATGCAAGAGCCTGTGGTTTTTAAATCCCCATCTCTATACCATATCTAACATTTAGCAGAAGTAACATCATCTTATTTTCTCACGATACCCCATGCCTAGGGACTGTTACTTGGCTTCATGAAATCAATTGTAAGAATATCATAGATTATAGCTAAAGGACTGGACCCCTTAATCTTTGAGGTTCTTTAGGTTCCAAAAATCTGGGTTCATTTAAGATCTCAGTGATTCAGTTAGATAGGAAGACATGGCCCAATTATCAGCATAAGTCCAGAACTACCTAAACTTATCTATTCAACCATTAGATACTATTTTCTCACTCTGGGTTAGAGACTGAAGATACGGAGAAGAAACTTAGATGGTCCCTGCCCTCCATCCCTCTGTCTAGTGAAAGAGATGATCATGGTGACTCCAGTAGGCTAGCTTATCATCACCTTGACTTTTTTGTATTGTCTGCTAGAATATAAACCTCCTTAAAGGCAAGATTACCTCCTATTAACAGATCTTTCCTCCAAACCCAGAATAGGGCTCACCACTTAGAAGACATTCAAACAAAATCAATCAGATAAATAAATGGATGAATAGCACCAAGAAATATGATTAAAGTACATTCAAGAGAGTAGATTTTCTTTTTTATTGGAATATAGTTGCTTTACAATGTTGTGTTGGTTTATGTTGTACAGCAAAGTGAATCAGCATTATGTATACATATATCCCCTCCCTCTTGAGCCTCGTCCCCACCTCACCCCCATCCCACTCCTCTGGGTCATCACAAAGCACCAGGCTGAGCTCCCTGTGCTATGCAGCAGCTTCCCACCAGCTAGCTGTTTTACACATGGTAGTATATTCAGTCCACATGGTAGTGTATATGCAATCCCAATCTCCCAATTCTTCCCAACCTCCCTTTCCCCTGCTGTGTTCACATGCCCACTCTCTAAGTCTGCATTTCTATTCCCACCCTGCAAACAGGTTCATCTGTACCATTTTTCTAAATTCTATATATATGCATTAATACCTGATGTTTGTTTTTCTCTTTCTGACTTCACTTAGTATGACACTGTCTAGGTTCATCCTTGTCGCTACAAATGACCCAATTTCACTGACTTTTCATAGCCGAGTAATATTTCATTGTAGATACATACCATAACTTCTTTGGTTAGGACTTGGGAGATGACTTCCTTTCTTCTTTTGAACTGTGTCTCTTTTAAACACAGCTGCAATGGGACCTCACACAGTCATGTAAAACTGGTCTTTAATCCTCATTTTCCCATGAGGAAACTCATAAAGGGGCAGGAATTTGCTGAAGGTCACACAGCTAAGTAAATGACCCAGATGAAAAGCTAAATATCCAATATTTAAATGGAACTTGATTTCAAGCTTCTTTGCTTCTACAGGCCCCTTCACCATAACTTGCTTTAACCATTTAATGAAAATCTGAAACACTAGGTCCTTTAAATAAATCACCATACTTGATTCCTAAAGGAACCTGCATGGTGGCTTTTGATCCTCTTCCTGTCCTCATCGCTTTTCTTCAACTTACCAAGGATTGGCAGTGACCTTGTAATTACTGACATTCTATAGATGAGAAAACCAAAGGTGATCAGTGAGTAAATGCAGATTATGTCAGTAAATGTCAGAACATTGGTCTTTCTCTTTTCAGACACACTCCACTGCACTTCCACACCATGAGGGTGCCTTCAGAATCCAATCACTTGTTTACCTGTTGAAGTTAAGTGAAGTGAATTGAAATTGCTCAGTCGTGTCTGACTCTTTGTGACCCCATGGACTGTAGCCCACCAGGCTCCTCCATCCATGAGTTTCTCCAGGCAAGAGTAATGGAGTGGGTTGCCATTTCCTTCTCCAGGGGATCTTCCCGACCCAGGGATCGAACCCGGGTCTCCTGCATTGTAGACAGACGCTTTACCATCTGAGCTACCATGTCCTGATAGCGCCTACCTCAGTTGTGTTGCCCCACTCCTATACCTGAACAGCTCCCCCCACCTTTTTTTTTAATTTTAACTTCTGACAAACAGCTTTATTTATTTTTTAACTTTTTGTTTTATATTGGAATATAGTTATTTGACAATGTTGTGTTGTTTTCAAGTGTACAAAAAAGTGATTGAGTTTTACATATATATACATGTATCTACTCTTTTTCAAATTCTTTTTCCAGTTAGGTTCTTATAAAATATTGAGCAGAGTTCCCTGTAGTACACAATAAGATCTTGTGTGCTATCCACTTTAAATACAGTAGTGTGTACATGTAAATCCCAAACTCCCTAATTATCCTTTCCCATGGATCACCATAAGTTCTTTCTCTAAATCTGTGAGCCTGTTTCTGTTTTGTAAAAAAGTTCATTTGTACTTTTTTTTTAAGATTCCACATATAAGCCATATCATAAGGTATTTCTTTCTCTATCTGACTTACTTCACTCAGTAGGACATTCTAGGTCCATCCGTGGACAAATGACATTATTTCATTCTTTTTAATGGCTGAGGAACATTCCATTGTCTATATGTATCGCATCTTCTTTATCCATTCTTCTATCAATGGACACTTAGGTTGCTTCCATATCTTGGCTGTTGTAAACAGTGCTGCAATGAACACTGGGGTGCATGTATCTTTTCAGATCATGTTTTCTTCTACAAGGAGTGGGATTGCAGGATCATATAATAGTGTATGGGCTTTCCTGGTGGCTCATACGGTAAAGAATCTGCCAGCAATGTGGGAGACCTGAGTTCTATCCCTGGGTTGAGAAGATCCCCTGCAGGAGAGCATGGCGTGGAATGGCAACCCACTCCAGTATTCTTGCCTTGAGAATCCCCATGGACAGAGGAGCCTGGTGGGCTACAGTCCACAGAGTTGCAGAGTCAGATATGGCTGTGCAACTAAGAACAGCACATGAGAATGTATACTTACCTTTTTGGACCTGGCTATAGGGCTTCATTGTTTTTTATGGTGAGGTGGAACATATCAGACTTGAACCAGCTCCTACAGTTTGGTCATCAGCATACTTTGTCCTGCAGAATGAGGAGTACAGCAGCCAAGCTCAAGCACATGAGAACTGAAGAACATCAGTTCCTCACTCTGAGTCTCCCTGGCTCCTTGGTGAGGTGGAGGAGCAAGATTCTGAATGACTGGGGAAAGTTGTAGAAATGATTGATGACCAGAAAAATACAACTTGTATTTTTATCATTGACAATGAAGATAATGCCTTATCTTGGCAGTTTTCCTGGGTTCTCCTGTCCTCAGCCCTTCCTGATGCAGGTCACCAATATTGGCAACCTAGACTTTCCCCCAGCCCCCATTCGCCTAAGCAGGCAATGTCTATGGGAGAGATGCCTACTGTAACTGGACTATGTCACAGCATATGGCCCATGAGGCAGATACAACAAAGAAAACCAGAAGATTCCTCTCCTCCGTCACTCACTCATCTAATTTACAAAACGGAGCATATATGTAATGCCACACACTTGCCATGGTCACACTATAAGAGATGATCAGGGATAGGACCTGCCCTCAACTGTGCCCAGATGTTTTGGGACCTTGAGATATCACCTCCTTCTTCTGGGCCTCAGCTTCTCCATTAAAAACAAACAAACAAACAAACAAACTTACAAAGAAGCACCAACAAGATCCTCAAGATGACTTAACTTGTCTCCCACTTTGTGCCCCCCTCCCCTTCCCTCTCTGCGTCCACATGCCTGTATGTTCTCTATGTCTGGGAACCTGCTATATAGCACAGGAAGCTTAGCTGGGTGCTGTGTGATGACCTAGAGGGATGGGATGGGAGGGGATGAAGGAGGAAGGTGCAAGAGCCAGGGGGTGTATGTACCCATATGGCTGATTCACTTGGTTGTAAGCAGAAAAGAACACCACATTGTTATCCACTTACAGTACACTTTAAAAAAAGATGATTTAACTTGAGAATCATCAAGTTCTTTCTAAATTTTTATATTCCATGAGAATATGGAATATGTCTATGTTAGAATTTTCCAGGATATTTGAAGTCCATCATGAATTATACAGGGCATCACATCCATTCTTGGGGAGATGGTGGTCCCATGGGAGACTCACACTTTCTAGTCAACAGACTTGGGAAGAGAAATATCACTATTGCACGATGTCCCCAAAGAACAGAGCTGCTGAAATGTGCAACTGTGCAGACTGCCCCCAGTGACACCCTCATGCAATTTCTCACCCATTTCCTCACAGGGTTAAGACAAGAGGTTCCTGTGCACACATTTGAATAAGGAAAAGGCAAACACCCGAGCTGCTTAAATTCAGAAGCACTTTTCTTTTGTCCTCACTTGAATTTAATTTCCAAATCACAATATTACAGATTGAAAGAGAAGGTCCAGAGGTGCCAGGGCAGAGTAAAAATAGAAGCCAGAATGACAGAGGGGACAGTCCTCCAGGAAGCGGTAGCTGATTTATTAACAGAAAAGAAAATTGATGTATAAATGATCTTGGCAAGGTAGACTGCTGCCTACATTTTTAAATTAATGTGTGATTATATATGAAATTCTTAATTACATTTGTAATCCTTAATTACACAAGCAGTATAGGAATGCATTTTTTTTTGCAAAAATTAAAACATTCCAGATAAAAGTGACATCCCCTCTGAGCAAACCTCATTCTCTCTCCATCCTGAGTTTCTGTTTGATGCAGATCCTTTCGCTCATTTTCCTTGATGTTACATAATTTTGATATATATTGATAGATCCATAAAATCATATTATATCATTTAGTAGTATGATCATTGGCCTTCCCCGGTGGCTCAGTGATAAAGAAATCTGTTTGCCAGTGCAGGAGATTTGAGTTTGATCCCTGGTCCAGGAAGATCCCCTGGAGAAGGAGATGGAAACCCACTCCAGTATTTTTGCCTGGAGAATTCTATGGATAGAGAAGCCTGGTGGGCTACAGTCCGCAGGGCTGGAAAGAGTCAGGTTCGACTGAGCTCAAATACACATGCACATGTACACACACATTCAGCAAAGCTTCTTGTGGTCAAAAATTTGACACTAAAAGCATAACAGCCTTGACTAGTGGAATCCGCTTCAAGCTTCTTCCTTTGTCCTTTTGACATACCCCCATCATTAAATTAATTTATTTTTTGAGCCTTTCATGACATTCTGGCACAAGATATTTCAGGCTCATACTGGACCTTCTCTTCTCCAGCTCAGAAGCAGTCATTTCTCCAAGAAACCTAGCTCCTTTAGGTGAAGAATAATATTGAGGGAAGTGAGTGGGAAATTCAAGAGGGAGGGGATGTATGTATATATATAGCTCATTCACTTTGCTGTCCAGCAGAAACTAAGGCAACATTGTAAAGCAATTACACTTCAATTTTAAAGTAAAAATAAACATAAAATAAAGGCTAATAGTTTCACTAATACATGTCTTGGAGTTCATCATTTCAGGTGAATTTTCCAAAGTATACAGTTGTCCTTCTCAATATGTAGATTTGAGTTCTCTCTCAGATCCACAAAATTTTCTTAGATTATAGTTTTGAATTTTAATTCTGTTTCATTGTTTTGCTTTGTTTCTTCCAGGACAGAAATCATAGGTATATTGTATTAACTTCCATTTTAATCACTTTCTCTTTGACCCTTTTGTACATATTTCTATAACTCAATTTTATTCTCTTGGCTATTTTTCTGCCTGTCTTCAATGTCCCCTATTAAAATTTCATTGGACTTATTACTTTTTGACTTTGTTCTCCCCTAGGCATTTTATGATTTATTTTTTATTTTTGAGATGATCTTGTCTTTTTATTCTATTTTCCCCCGAGTTCTCACTGCCTATCTTTCTCTCGCTGTTACATTTCTGCTGTTAGTCTTTGAGTTTCTATGTGTTTTTCATTACCTCCAAATGCTAGTTTGAGGCTATTTGATTTAGTCTAAACTGAACTCTGCTGCATTGCAGTTTTACTTGGCTTCACGGTTTTTTTGAGGAGAATGATCATCAGCTAAAATGTTGTGACTTATTTCTTTGTCTTCTTGTTGTAGCTTTGTATAGGGTTGGTTTGATTTTTTTAAAAATAACTAGATATTTCAAGGAGAAGTGGCATAGTTCAAAAGAGCTTTCTTCTGTCGATATAGGAAAATGTGACTTTAACCAACTATATTAATGTGGTGAGAGGGATAGATGGGGCTGATTGGAATTATTCCTTCTTCATTCCTTTAGAATCTTATATGTGGACCATTTTTAAAGTTTTTATTGAATTTGTTGCAATATTGCTTCCATCTTATGTTTTGGTTTTGGGGGCTGCAAGGCATCTGGGATCTTAGTTCCTGGACCAGGGATCAAACCTACACCCTCCGCATCAGAAGGTGCAGTCTTACCCTCTGGACCACCAGGGAAATTCCTCCTTTGGAATCTTTGCCTCTTCTTCATTAGTTCCTTCTTCCCTTGCCCTGCCACATCTCCTCCCTCCCTGGGCATCATCCCTTCTCTGTGTAGTTTATAACCATCCAGAATCAATGGTTCTGCAAGCCTGCCCCTTATGGTCCTGCTCACTTTAAGCTCTGTCCCTGTAGCCTGTGTATGAGCCAGTAAGTCTGATTACTGTGCTCACTGCTTCAGCATTTAGGGCTGGGCTTTCTCTTTCTCAAGTGGGTGATCTTTATACTTTATCTCTGTCCTTCATTCACTTCTCCTTCTTTCACAGTCTCTTCAGTTCAGTTCAGTTCAGTCGCTTAGTCGTGTTCGACTCTTTGCGCCCCATGAATTGCAGCATGCCAGGCCTCTCTGTCCATCACCAACTCCCGGAGTTTACTCAAACTCATGTCCATCGAGTCGGTGATGCCATCCAGCCATCTCATCCTCTGTTGTCTCCTCCTCCTGCCCCCAATCCCTCCCAGCATTGGGGTCTTTTCCAATGAGTCAGCTCTTTGCCTGAGGTGGCCAAAGTATTGGAGTTTTAGTCTCAACATCAGTCCTTCCAATGAACACCCAGGACTGATCTCCTTTAGAATGGACTGGTTGGATCTCCTTGCAGTCCAAGGGACTCTCAAGAGTCTTCTCCAACACCACAGTTCAAAAGCATCAGTTCTTTGGCACTCAACTTTCTTTGCAGTCCAACTCTCACATCCATACATGACTACTGGAAAAACCATAGCCTTGACCAGACGGACCTTAGTCGGCAAAGTAATGTCTCTGCTTTTCAATATGCTGTCTAGGTTGGTCATAACTTTCCTTCCAAGGAGTAAGCATCTTTTAATTTCATGGCTGCAATCACCATCTGCAGTGATTTTGGAGCCCCCCAAAATAAAGTCTGACACTGTTGCCACAGTTTCCCCATCTATTTCCCATGAAGTAATGAGACCAGATGCCACGATCTTAGTTTTCTGAATGTTGAGCTTTAGGCCAACTTTGTCACTCTCCTCTTTCACTTTCACCAAGAGGCTCTTTAGTTCTTCTTCACTTTCTGCCATAAGGGTGGTGTCATCTGCATATCTGAGGTTATTGGTATTTCTCCCGGCAATGTTGATTCCAGCTTGTGCTTCTTCCAGCCCAGGGTTTCTCATGATGTACTCTTAACTCTCCCTAAAACTGCTGGCCACATTCTCAGCTTTGCAGGGGGTGATGGAGGGCTCCATTGGAATGGTTCAGAAGGTAAAGAATCTGACTGCAGTGCAGGAGACCTGGGCTCAATCTCTGGATTGGGAAGATCCCCTGGAGAAAGAAATGATAATCCACTCCAGTTTTCTTGCCTTGGAAATCCCATAGACAGAGAAGCCGGCAGGCTACAGTAATGGTGTCACAAGAGTTGGACACGACTTAGCCCCTAAACCTATCGACCTAATTCATTATTAGGTATTTTCAATAATGTTTTATGTTAATCTAATGTACCATTACGTTCATAAGGAAACTGGAACATTAAAGGAAAAGTGACACTTGAGAGATGAGGTGGTAAATGGTTTGGATGCCAAGCCCTGTTTCACACCCTAATCCCCTCTTTCAGGCCCTGATAGATTCTGCTGTGTCCAGGCCTCCTGATCAGGGGAGGAAATTGAGTAGCAGCCTTGACAAGAAACAGTGCTGTGATTGATTAGAAATGTCTGGTTTGGGTGCAAGATGGTGTGAGAGGTGGTATATGGAACACAGATTCTACCTACTTTGATGTAGCCTTGTATTTCCACTTTGTCTTTACACCTAATTTCCTTTTCTTAAAAATTTTTTTTCATTGGAGTATAGCTATTTTACATTGTGTTAGTTTCTGCTGTACAGCAAAGTAAATCACTTATATGTATACATATATCCCCTCTTTTTTTTAGATTCCCTCCTCATTTAGGTCACCACACAGCACTGAGTAGAGCTCCCTGTGTTTTTCTCATTCAGTATATGAGTCAATGACTCAGTTGGTTCTCATTAGTTATCTATTTACACCTAATTTCTTATCAGAATTCATACCAATATTAAATTGGAGCTCCCAACGCCTATCCCTTTTAAAAAAAATCAGCTTCTAGATTCTACATCTTCTTACCTACTGCCCAAGCTTCTTGACAAACATTCTCATTTGAGTTTACCGGATTGTTGCAGTCTTCTACATTTTCTAGTTTCTTTCATTTTTCTGCTTCTAATATTCTGTCACCATGAAGTAGACATTTCTAGGAAAGCAGGAAAAGAAAATACCATTTTCCTTGACTGTATAGCCATCACATTCATCTACCCTGGAGGGTGTTTCAACCAGAGAAGCAGAATCATAGTGTTAGTCGCTCAGTCCTGTTCAACTCCCTGTGACCTCATGGACTGTAGCCCTCAGGCTCCTGTGTTTATGGGATTCTCCAGGCAAGAATATGGAGTCGGCTGCCATTTCCTCCTCCAGGGGAATCTTCCTGACCCAGGGATGGAAACTGGGTCTCCTACATTACAAACAGATTCTTTACCGTCTGAGCCAGCAGGGAAGCAGAATAACAGGATACATGTAAAAAGAGAGTCCATCACTGACTCAACGGACATGAACTTGGGCAAACCAAGGTATATGGTGAGGGACAAGGAAGCCTGGCATGCTGCCATCCATGGGATTTTGAAGAATCGGACACAACTTGGCGACTGAGCAAGGACAACATAAAGAGAGAGAGACAGAAAAACAGAGAGAAGGAGAAACTGAGATTTCCTGCAGGGAATTTGCTTTCAGAAATCAGGGAGTTCGTTAAGTAGCCTCTCAAAGAGTATTTTCTGCATATCCCATGCTCAAGCTGCACACCCACAGGGTACACAATCCGGAAGTGTGATGTTGTGAAACAATGAGAAATAAACATTTGGTCTTCATCCCAGTGGTTGGCACAGAGCTTTTCTAAGACCCTGGCAATTGCTGGAGCTTTGTTTTCTATGCTAATGAAGGGAATCTCAGAGGGTGCAGGCTGCCTGCCAGAGGAGTGAAAACACGGGAGTTGCAGCCATTGGAGGGCTGAAATTTTTAGTCTCTCCACCTCTATCTTCCCAACCTCCAGGGAGAGAATGAGTTCAGTTCAGTTGCTCAGTCGTGTCTGACTCTTTGCGATCCCATGAATTGCAGCACGCTGGGCCTCCCTGTCCATCACCAACTCCCGGAGTTCACTCAGACTCACTTCCATTGAGTCCATGATGCCATCCAGCCATCTCATCCTCGGTCATCCCCTTCTCCTCCTGCCCCCAATCCCTCCCAGCATCAGAGGTTGGGTTAATTCCCAAGTGTCACTGATATCATCAAGTATGCCTATGTGATGGAACTGCCATGAAAACACTGAATAATGGGGTTCAGAGAGCTTTCAAGCTGTGACTGCTTGGAGGTGCTGGAGACTGGTGCTCAGAGGGAGCGTGGAAGCTCCACCCCTCCCCACATATCTTATCTGTGCATCTGTTCCATTATCTGTTTCTGAGTTGTTTCCTTTATTGTCATTGTTGTTCAGTTGCTAAGTCATGTCCAACTCTTTGGGACCCTGTGGATGTTAGACCACCAGACTCCTCTGTCCATGGGATTTTCCCAGGCAAGAATACTTCAGTGGGCTGCCATTTCTTCCTCCAGGGGATCTTCCCAACCCAGGGACCGAACTCATATCTCCTGCATTAGCAGGCAGATTATTTACCACTGTGCCACCTGGGAAGCCTTTGTATTCTTTATAATAAACTGCTAAAAGCAAGTAAGGGTTTCCCAAGTTCTGTAAGTCATTTTAGAAAATTATCGAACCTGAGGAAGGGGCCCTGGGAGCCCCTGGTTTGTAGCCAGTTGGTCAAAAGTATTGGAGGCCCAGGCTTAGGACTGGCATTTTAAGTGAAAGGCAGTCTTCTGGGACTGAGCTCCGAATCTGTGTGCTCTATGCTAACTCTAGGAAGTCAGTGTCAGAATCGTTTGGTGCAGAAAACCCACACACTTGGTGTTAGGAGTGCTGAGAGGAGAGAGAAGTTTTTCCTTTAGGAAAGGGAAAGTCTTGAGTAGGCTGGAACCCAAGAGCATAAGTTGAAAGTCACGAGGACAGACTAGAACCACCTTTAATATTCAGGATGTAGGTGCCCTGCAGAAGTTGGGGCCCTTAGTCACAGAGCTCAATACACATAACTGACCCAGGAATCGGAGAAGCTGAAGGGAGGACCTAGGAGACATTAGAGCAACTGTCTCTCCACATCACTATGGCAACACCTAGAACAAGCAAGGCAATGTGGAGGTGAAGGATCTGTCTTATGAGAGTGCCCCAAATCCCTAGTTGGCAAATATTCCGTGAGATGATGTTCAATAGGTCACCTATCACACCACCATTCATTACTGTACTTAATTTACAATGTGTTTTCCTTCCTAGTAGGAGGAGGGAGCGCCATTGCCAGGGAACTTGAAGTAATATAAGCCAATCTCAGTCTTTACTAAAATCTTAACTCTACTTGGTCAAATGTCCATTGTCCCTTCATCCTGAGGTCCAGAGAGCAAAAACTTTCTTTAGTCCTGCCTGTGTTCTCTCCAGGGATCCCATCAATTTCTATATGATTTTCTAAAGTTAATATCTTAATGCAAGGATATATTGTACAACATAAGGAATATACCAAATATTTTTAATTAATAACTATAAACACACATAGTCTTTAAACTGTGAATCCCTGTTTTGTATGATGTAACATGTAATATTGTATATCAACTATACTTCAGTAAGCAATAAAAGCAGGGGCTTCCCTGATGGTGCAGTGGCTAGGAATCCACTTGCCAGTGCAAGGTACATGGGTTTGATCCTTGTCCAGGAAGTTTCCACATGCCACAGAACAACTAAGACCATGTGCCACAACTACTGAGCCCAAACTCTACGTCTTGGGAGATGCAGCTACTGAAGCCTGTGTGCCCAGAGCCCGTGCTTCCAAACAAGAGAAGCCACTACCATGAGAAGCTTGTGAATGCAACTAGAGAGTAGATGCCACTCACTACAACCAGCAAAAGCCTGAGTGCAGCAATGAAGACCCAGTGCAGCCAAATAAATAAACAAAATAGTGAAAACAAACAAAAGTAATATGTTAATTCATTTCATTAGTATTAAGTAACCTTGATACTTTCCTTGCCTCCAGTACAATAGATTCACCCTCTGATCAATACTGTTACTCAAGAGCAAACATTCAATAATTACTTGCTGAATGAATAAACCTCAGTTATTATCAGTTCATCATTTGTACCTACCTTGGCTTTGGCCATCTGGAAAACAAGGTCCATTTCCTGTTTCCCATTATGACAGAGATAAATTAGTCCAGACAAGCGGCAGATTGTGAAATTATGAGAATGAATAAATCATCTGGGCAACAATAAATCACATTAAGGTATAGAATCGCAAAGCTTTATTTCAATCAGCCTTAAGGCCCTCCACTCTCCCTGATCAGCCTGGTCTAATAATTACCACTGCTTGCAAAACAAAGCAAGCAAACAAACCCATAGGATTAGTTGTCTTGCATGGTTAATCTACATTTATATGCTGGATGTCCCCAGCTAAAAGTGAAGTCTTCCTTTCCTAAACGCCTGTATTTCTAATTTTTAATTGATTTAAGTCAGAATTTCTTCCTTTCTTCTTTTAAGCTGAAAAATGTCTCTACTAGACACAGGGAAACAGAGTACCAGGGGCAGTTATCGATTAGTAGCCAAGGATGGCTCTCTGAGGAGAGATGAGAGAAGGTAGCCACAAGTCCTCTGGGATGAGCATTTTGGGAAGGGAGAAGGACAGATTCCAAGGACCCTGTCATGGCTGACACAGGGAAAGGCAGTTTGGAAAACTAAATAAAAGAAATAGAAACCAATGAACAGTCTCCCTCCTCAAACATAACCAATTATCTTTCCTTCCTACATAGCTTTTCCAAACAAAACTCTAGCTAGGCTTTTTCTTAGCCTTAGCCAGCATTTACCATTGGCCACAGATAGATGCACCATCGGTCTTCCCCGGTGGGCCAATGCAGGAGACACAGGTTTGATCCCTGAGTCGAGAAGATCCCCTGGAGGAGGAAATGGCAAGTATTCTTGCCTGGGAAATCCCATGGCCAGAAGAGCCTGGAGGGATACAGTCCATAGGGTCACAAAGAGTCGGACCCAAGTGAGTACACACATACACACAGATACACTATCATCACTTTAACATTCTCTTACTGTTGGACACACCCACACCATAAAATGTGGTGGGATCTCCCCAAGCCCTTCTTCTCTGCATCCTCCAAAACAAGTCCTCAGCCCCTCTCTTTGCAGAATTCCATTGAGAAAGAAGACAGTGTCCAAGAGGCCTCATGGGGAAGACTAAGATCCCAGCTTTACATGAAGTCCTCAAGATCTCTGCTCCTGAGATCCCTGGGTCCTCAGGCCCACACACTCCCTGTGATTCTCATGCTAACCTCCTCCCCCAGTGAGTCTGACTTATGTAAAGTCAAGATAGAGACACATAAGCCAGGCAGTCTTCTGTTTGAGATCTGGTCAACTTCACCTGCCCTCCCCCAACCCCTGCCCCTGCCCCAAGGCCTCTCCAGCAATCTGACCCTCTGAATCCAGGCATGGAGCCAGGAATAATCGCTGGGCATAAGTGTTTCTGCTTTCCAAGAGTATTCTGGTCTCCTCGCTCACTTGCTCTAGGAGGAAACCTCACCCCAGGGTGCTGACTCACCCACATCACCTCTCCAGGAAAAGGATGGCCAGAGGAGGTAAAAAGTGGGGTGAAGGCTAGCGTTCTGGCCGTAACTATGAAAAGAAGCTACCAAAGTGGGCACAGCCCTTACCTCCTATTGCCTGGGAGGAAGCAAGGAGCTCTTCCAGTCTGGCAGCTGCTATTTGCACTTCCTATAACGTGTGAGGTAGGAGTGTAGAAACAGTAGTAGACGACTCCCAAGAATAGGCAACCGAGGCCTGTGACAAACATGTGTGCTATTTATGTGAAACCTGATGCCTCTGCTAAAAATAGAGCTCCCCACCAAATGCTCCATCTTGATACAGCACAGGGTGTGCTCAGTTGCTCAGTCATAGCCGACTGTTTGCGAACCCATGGACTGTGGCCTGCCAGACTTTATCTATGGGATTCTCCAGGCAGAAATGCTGGAGTGGGTTGCCATTTCCTACTCCAGGGGTTCTTCCCAACACAGGAAACAAACCTGCATCTCTTGCATTGGCAGGTGGATTCTTTACCACTGAGCCACTAGGGAAGCCCAATACTAACACTACAAAGATAATAAAGTTATTGTACATATAACTTTTGTCCAGGCTGCTGGCCTACGTTTTTGTCATCTAACAGAGTCTGCATTGTTTCCTGGGGCCAATTTCAGCGTAATATCACAGAAGCAGCACTCAGTCCAAGCCCCAGCTCGTCTGCTGGCTAATTGTTCCAGATTGACATTATCGGTAAAATGAAAGTGGAGGTCTTCCCTGATGGCTCAGTGGGTAAAGTATCTGCCTCAATGCAGGAGATATGGGTTTGATTTTGGGGTTGGAAAGATCCCCTGGAGAAGGGCATAGCAACCCACTCCAGTATTCTTGCCTGGAGAATCCCATGGACAGAGGAACCTGGTGGGCTACAGCCCATAGGGTTGCAGAGTTAGACACAACTGAGCAACTACACACAAGGGGATAAGATGGAGTTTAAGTCTAGCTTCCAGTTCCATACTTTATGAATCTAAGAAATCATTTGGGTTGTTGAAGTCTTGATGGGAATGTGGCATTTTCACTTTCAGGAAATGCTTGAAATTTCTTGTAAGAAGACATGTAATCCATGTCTTTATGCACCCAGCCATTTAACGTGAATTTCTGAAATTATGAAATTTTACCCAACAAACCCAACCGGATGCAGGGGAAAATTCTCAATTTTTAAAATTATACCCACTTTTGGTAAGTTTCCAGTGAAACAGGTACAATTAATTGCTCATTGCTAGAGGACTATGAATTGGAAAGTGACTTGAAAATATACTGAATAAACATCAACACTTACCTGCAAGTAAAGAAACCTAACCAGAGTGAGCAAATAAGAGAAAACAAGGGTTTAAAAAAACTTGTGTGATTAAAATGTACAAAGTGCTTTTCCCCACTCTCCCATCAGGTTGTTTCTCCCTCAAGGTGCCTGGTGGGATTCAGAGCAGGGAACAGGGGAAGAACCTGGCAGCTGGAAGTTCCATATTAACATCTTTATAGACCCAGATCTTTAAAAGAAAAGAGGCTACTCATCTGTCAGCTCCAATTTGAAAAATCTCAGGGAAGGACTGTGATTGGCTTGCTCTGGACCACAGGCCTTCCAATTGGTCCAACTATTTGTTCAAGGAGTGAGGGATATGATTGGCTGAGCTTGGGTCATGTGCCTGCCCCTGAGGGGAATGGACTGAGATTCTGTTACTATAGCAAGTGGAGAAGTAGAGTACCACTCACATGGCCATTGAGGGGATTTGTGACTGAACAGGGAGGAATTGAAACACACATGGCTCTTATTGGCCTCTATTTAGAGTCAGAGTAGGAACATGTCACAAAGTGGATCCAAGAGTTGTAATAATCTGAGGGTCTGAAGATGTTTTAAAAAGTGGAATCTCTTTAGAACAATCCTGCCCACTTCTTGGCAGGGACAAGAAGGAACTGATATTTTGGGGGAGATGTAATTTTTAAGGGAGAAAAAAGGATTTCTCTTTAATAAAATGATTTCACCTGTTGTAAAAATTCACTAAATCCCACAATATTTACTAAAAAAAGGCATAATGAGATTGTCTTTTAACTTCATACAGAGGGAAAAAAAGGAGCTCTGTGTAGATAAGGTGAAGTGTCAGGACTAAAATAAGCAGTTACCAAGACTTGAGGATAGGGCTTTAAAAGAACCACAGACAAATTAAGACAATTCTTTACCCTTTAACACCTATTAAATTCTGGGAATTTTTTTTTTTAAATTATACCCACTTTTCGTAAGGTTCCAGTGAAACAGGTACAATTAATTGCTCATTGCTAGAGGACTATGAATTGGAAAGTGACTTGAAAATATACACTTATAGCCATTAAAGTGCTTGGTGTTTTGATCCAGTAATCTCTCTTCAAGGAATTTCTCCTTAGGAATTAAACTAAATGAAGGTAAAATAAAAAAGCTCCCTGAGTTTTAACTTTTACTGAAGCATAGTGAAGACCAACGAAGAAGGCATTGATGACCCACTCCAATACTCTTGCCTGGAAAATCCCATGGACAGAGAAGCCTGGTAGGCTGCAGTCCACGGGATCGCTAAGAGTTGGACTTGACTAAGCAACTTCACTTTCACTTTTCATTTTTATGCATTGGAGAAGGAAATGGCAACCCACTGCAGTGTTCTTGCCTGGAGAATCCCAGGGACGGAGGAGCCTAGTGGGCTGCCGTCTACGGGGTCGCACAGAGTCGGACACGACTGATGTGACTTAGCAGCAGCAGCAACAGTGAAGACCAAGGTCATGTTTTATTTATTCTTTGTGTCTCCAATACAATCTCCAACAGGTATGACCTAAGTTGGCACTTTCAAGTTTGTTAAAATAAGGAAATACAATGTTCACAGAAGGATATTTCCGAAGTGAATGCTATAAGATCATTTCAATGTGAGGGGATGCTGCCATTAAAATTAAGTGTGAAAACAACATTGTAGTTGGGGAGAGAGCTTATCTTACAGGTCTGGGAGGTGTGGTGGAGAAACTGGAGTGTATATAGCATACCTGTGTGTGCCCAGTCATGTCCGACTCTTTGCAACCCCATGGACTGCCTGTTCTGATTACCAGTGTGTACATTTTATCTATGAATCTGGACATGGAGTCGAAAGGAAGCAGAAGAAAGCAAACAATAACTAGTAGGGTGAACTCTTTATTATATGACCTCTCAATTTAGATTAACTGATATTGTCTGTGAAGTGTAACTCTGGTGGCAGAATGGCCAGCAAGACCTATCTAGATGCAACAAAGCCCTCAGGAGCCTGCCAAGAAGGAATTCTCTGCTCTGGTCCTCACCCTGTGTCTTGGTGGACCTTAGAAATGGAATCTCCCAAAGCAATCATGGGAATCCCTGTTGGCTCAGAAAGACCCTTGGAGAGCAAGGGGATCAAAAAAGTCAATCCTATAGGAAATCAATCCTGAAAATTCATTGGAAGGACTGATGCTGAAGCTCCAATACTTTGGCCACCTGATGCAAAGAGCTGACTCAATAGAAAAGACCTTGATGCTGGGGAGGTTGAGGGTAGGAGAAGGGGGTGACAGAGGATGAGAGGTTGGATAGCATTACTGATTCAATGGACAAGAGTTTGAGCAAAGTTTGGGAGATGGTGAAGGACAGAAGAGCCTGGTCTGGGATCAAAAAGAATTGGATACAACTTAGTGACTGAATAACAACAAAAGGATTCACAAATATATTCACAAACATATAGACTTGATACTTGACAGGCATGTAGAAGTATTACATAGACTATCAATCAAAGGTAGACATTTTCTTATTGTGATATCATGGTTTATGTTAAGAAACAGGATGCAGGATGCTTGGGACGATGCACGGGGATAATCCAGAGAGAGGGTGTGGGGCGGGAGAGGGGAGGTGGGGGCCAGGATTGGGAGTTCATGTATACTCGTGGCTGATTCATGTCAATGTATAGCAAAATGAATACAGTATTGTAAAGCAAAACAAACTAAAAAAATAAAAATTAATTAAAAAAAAAAGAAATATGCAATTGTAACCAAGCAGAACCCCATAGGGTCTTATCCCATATCTTCTGCTTTAGCCCCTCTCTGAAGTGACTAGATAATAGTATTTGATTCATATTTCCTGAGTTGCTTTCTTTCTTTCTCCAACAAATAGAACATGTTAACTACTTGGTAACCAGGAGCTCATAGCCCCAGGCCTTTTGCAGCCTAAGGACTGCTAATGTTAACTTCTGTGACACCACATGTTAACTCATCAACAGCCAATCAGAGAGCTGTACACAAGCTGATGAAAGACCCCTCTGCCGCTCGCCGCTCGCCACCATTGGCTTTTAAAAGTGTTCTGCAAAACCCCTTCAGGGAGAGTGGGGTTTTTTAGTGC
The DNA here is from genome assembly GCA_006408695.1 of Aepyceros melampus. NCBI lineage: Eukaryota > Metazoa > Chordata > Mammalia > Artiodactyla > Bovidae > Aepyceros > Aepyceros melampus. The sequence continues at coordinate 376,900 of SJXQ01013029.1, forward strand.
AGGACTCTGCCATGAATAAGTCAATAGCAGTGAAATCAGCCCTGGTTTCATGTATTTGTGAATTTGGGCTCTAGTGTCAATTTTCTCTCACTAGAGGTTCTGTGTGTGTGCTCAATCATGTCTGACTTTATGGGACTCCATGGACTGTAGCCCCTCAGGCTCCCTGGCCCATGGAATTTTCCAGGCAAAAATACTGGAGTGAGGAGTCATTCCCTTCTCCTGGGGATCTTCCCGACCCAGGGATCAAACTCAGGTCTCTTATGTCTTCTGCATTGGCAGACAGATTCCTTACAGGTAGGGCAACCTGGGAGTCCCTGTCAGAGCTGCAACCTTGAGCAAATGCACCATTCACTCTCTCTGTGCACCCCCACCATCTCTGCTGCCCTGGGCAGGATTTGGTCCTAGGGTCAGTCTTCTCCTCCGTCTCTGACTCAGCACCCCTCCTACCAGCTGCAGCACCTGCTGTTTCAGTGGGTTTCATGAGACCGGAAAGGCTCTGCTCTTTCGAACACAATGTCCCACCTCGGGGAAACATTTCTTATGATTACCCACCTTCAGATTCAGCTTGATGCACCTCCACCCTAACTTCTCAGGAAAACACTCATTGAAAATGAAAAGGAGAAAATTCACAACAGCAGGGACATGATGGATAACCACTGACCATATGGCAGCATCCAGGGGAGCGAAGAGGGTGCCACGTGTACTGGGCCACAGGGAGAACAGCAGCCATGGCTGCCGCTAAACCCCTCCAGCGAGGCCCGGGGCTCTACATCCACTCAGAGCTTCGGGCATTTATACTGCAGAGTCCACCAGGAACGTGTGTACTGTCAGCTTGGGCTCTGCCTCCCCTCAAAAGCCACAAGTTCATTTCTTCTACCTCCTTCCCAGGTCCTCCACATCTGCCCCCTTGACATTGGAGAGTCAAAATTTTGGAAATTTTGTAGTTCAGTTTATTTTCTGTGTGTGTGTGTGCGCTTAGTCATGTCTGATTCTTTGCAACCCCATGGACTATAGCCCATCAGGCTCCTCTGTCCATGTGATTTCCCAGGCAATCAAATTGGAGTAGGCTGCCATTACCTTCTCCAGGGGATCCTCCCCTCCCAGGGATCAAACCTGTGTCTCCTGCATCGGCCAATGGATTCTTCATTCCTAAGCCCTAGTTTTTCTATCCTACTTCATATCCCTCATATCCTTAATCACTGTCTTAATGTCGCCATCTTCACTCTGTCCCCTCTTGTGCTCTCATCCTCAGGCTGCTCTGGACTCCCTCTCCCTGACTCAGTTTGCCAATGTTTTCCTGTGCCCTTTAGAATTCAATTCCCTTAATTGCAAAGAAATATAGAGACACAGATGTAGAGAACAAACTTAAGGATACCAAGGGGGGACGGAGAGTGGGATGCATTGGGAGACAGGGATTGACATATATGTCAATCAGTTCAGTCCAGTTCACTTAGTCATGTCTGACTCTGCAACCTCATGGACTGCAGCACACCAGGCTTCCTTGTCCATCCCAACTCCCGGAGCTTGCTCAAACTCATGTCCATCAACTCAGTGATGACATCCAAACATCTCAATCTCTGTTATCCCCTTTTCCTCTTGCTTTCAATCTTCTCCAGCCTCAGGGTCTTTTCCAATGACTCGGCTCTTTGCATTAGGTGGCCAAAGTATTGGAGTTTCAGCTTCAACATCAATCGTTCCAATGAATATTCAGGACTGATTTCCTTTAGGATTGACTGGTTAGATCTCCTTGCTGTCCAGTTCAGTTCAGTTCAGCCGCTCAGTCACGTCCAACTTTTTGCGACCCCATGAACCGCAGCACACCAGACCTCCCTGTCCATCACCAAGTCCCGGAGTCCACCCAAACCCATGTTCACTGAGTCGGTGATGCCATCCAACCATCTCATCCTCGGTCATCCCCTTCTCCTCCTGCCCTCAATCTTTCCCAGCATCAAGGTATTTTCAAATGAGTCAGCTCTTCACATCAGGTGGCCAAAGTATTGGAGTTTCAGCTTCAACATCAGTCTTTCCAGTGAACACCCAGGACTGATGTCCTTTAGGATGGACTAGTTGGATCTCCTTGCAGTCCAAGGGACTCTCAAGAGTCTTCTCCAACACCACAGTTCAAAACCATCAATTCATATGTGCTCAGCTTTTTTTTATAGTCCAACTCTCACATCCATACATGACCACTGGAAAAACCATAGCCTTGACTAGATGGACCTTTGTTGACAAAGTAATGTCTCTGCTGTTTAGTACACTGTCTAGGTTGGTCATAACTTTCCTTCCAAGGAGTAAGCATCTTTTAATTTCATGGCTGCAATCACCATCTGCAGTGACTTTGGAGCCCAGAAAAATAAAGTCAGCCACTTTTTCTACTGTTTCCCCATCTATTTGCCATGAAGTGATTGGACCAGATGCCATGATCTTCGTTTTCCGAATGTTGAGCTTTAAGCCAACTTTTTCACTCTCCTCTTTCACTTACATCAAGAGACTCTTTAGTTCTTCTTCACTTTCTGCCAAAAGGGAGGTGTCTCTGCATATCTGAGGTTGTTGATATTTCTCCTGGCTATCTTGATTCCAGTTTGTGCTTCCTCCAGCCCAGCATTTCTCATGTTGTCCAAGGGACTCTCAAAAGTCTTCTCCAAAGCCACAGTTCAAAAGCATTAGTTCTTCAGCCCTCAGCTTTCTTTAGAGTCCAACTCGCACATCCATTCATGACTACTGGAAAAACCATTGCTTTGACTAGATAGACCTTTGTCAGCAAAATAATGTCTCTGCTTTTTAATATGCTGTCTAGATTGGTCATAGACAGCATATTAAAAAGAGACATTAAAAAGAGCTGTCTGTTTCTCAAGAGACAAGCATCTTACTACTATGTATAAAATAAATAACTAATGGGAACCTACTGTATAGCACAGGGAACTCTACTCAGTGCTCTGTGGTGACCTAAATGGGGAGGAAATCCAAAAAAGAAGGGATATATGTGTACACATAGCTGATTCACTTTAAATATACAGAGGAAACTAGCACAGCATTGTACAGCAAAAACACTCCTGTAAAGATTAATTTAAAAAGAATTCCACACCTTTTTTTTTCTTTAAAAAATTTTTTATTGAAGTTGAGTTGATTTTGGAGAAGGAAACAGCAACCCACTCCAGTATTCTTGCCTGGATAATCCCATGGACAGAGGAGTCTGGCAGGCTACAGCCCATGGGGTCAAAAAGAGTCAAACATGACTTATCAACTGAGCACAGAGTGACCCTTAGAAGAAGTAGCATCTGGGAGAGGCCAGGGGAGTCTGAGTATCCTGGCATTTCCCACAGCCCCCTTCATTCCTTCAAAAGAAAATGTGTGCATGAAGGGGTAGTACCAAAAGACTGAACTTGGAGAAGAGAGGTCCGGCAGCATGTTTGAACTCATTGCCAGACAGACTTCCTTGTCTCCCATAGTGGAAAAAGAATTTGGAGGACCACAGGAGGCAGAGGCCTCTTTGGGTGTGTGGGGGGAAAGAATGTGTGCATGTGTGTTCACACATGCAGGTATGTGTGTATGTTGGCAGTCAAGGGGAATAAGGTAGTAAACACTATTGCTTGATTCACTCACCTCTTATTTTCCTGGAAAGGAATTTTGTGCTTTTCCAGCAGCAGCAGCAGCAGCTATATGGAGAAGAAGCAGCCATGTTTATACAATGTTGTCCTGGCTTTCTAACTGTATCGGATTCAAGCTGAATTAAAGTCCTTTCTTACAAATTTCAAATTAAGATATTGAATTAAGGCCTTCTCTGATAGCTCATTGATGAAGAATCTTCCTGCCACTGCCGGAGACACAGCTTCAGTCCCTGGTCCAGGAAGATCCCACAGGCTGGGAACAACTAAGCCCATGTGCCACAACTACTGAGCCTATGCTCTAGAGCCTGCGAGAAACAACTGCTGAGCCCACGTGCTGCAACTACTGAAGCCCAGGAGCCATAGAACCCGTGCTCCGAACCTGTACACGACAACTAGAGAGTAGCACCCCACCCCCCGGCAACTAGAGAAAAAGCTTGTGCTGCGACAAAGACCCAGCACAGCCAAAAATAAAATGAATTTTTTAAAATATTGAATTAAGATATTGAAACATTGGCCTGTCCACTCTCTGAGTCTGGATGGCACATTCTGGAGCCATCACCAATAACTGAATTCTTTCTTATGAACTGGAAAAAGCAAGCTGAATGGCAGCGGTGGAACACTATCAAAACGTGTGCAAAGCAGAAGCACAAGACAGATCTGCCAGAGTCTCTAATGTTGCCCCTCTGTCTGCATCCTCACCTGGATATAGGACTTCTTCCATTTGCATGATTCCCCTAAATTCTTAGTATAACACCCTTAGTCCTCACCCTTTGGCTTAAGCTGGCTTAAGGTTTCTATTTCTAGCAACCAAGAGAATCCTAATATCCATTACTATCTATATAATTTATATTTTTAACGTTATCTTACATATATCACCCTTTTTTCAAGTTTCATCAACTTTTTTTTCTGAATTTTTTAAAATTTTAATTTTTAAATTAGTTTTTATTGGAGTATAGTTGTTTTATAATTTGTGTTTGTTTCTTCTGTACAGTGAATGAATCAGCCATACATACACATATATCCCCTCTATTTTGGATTTCCTTCCCATTTAGGGCTTTCCTTGTGGCTCAGCAGTAAAGAATCCACTTCCAATGCAGGAGATGTGAGTTTGATCCCTGGATTGGGAAGATCCTCTGGAGAAGGAAATGGCAACCCACACCAGTACTCTTGCCTGGAAATTCCATGAACAGAGGAGCCCAGCAGGCTACAGTCCTTGGGGTCGCAGAGTCGGACATGACTTAGCAGCTAAACCACCACATTAGGTCACCATAGAGCATTATCAACAACTTTAAGAAACTTTCATCACAGCTCTTATGACAGTGAACAGTAATTATTTTGCACACAGGCCACCACTACACTATGAATTCATTAAGAGTCAGGGTGGTGTCTTTCTTCTTCATCTCTTGATCCCCAGACCCATCAATCAAGGGCTAAGCTGTCTCATTGGGCAGGTAATAGCAGCCATGGGCGCAGGGTCTGCAGTGGGAAATGGTACCTCCTGCCTTGGCTGCTGTTTCAAAAAGTAGCCCCTGACTTATCAGCTGCCTTTACACCTGGGAGTCACAATGCATCCTTGTCATCCCAGCACAAGAAGCCTAGAAGACTGTGTTAATGCTGACAAGTGGGCAGGTTCTAGGAGAATCACGAGCTCCAGCACATCTAGGGCTGTGCAGTCCAGCATCCCAGCACTAGCCTCAAGTGGCTCATGGAACACTTGATATGTGGCCAGTTCCGAAGTGAGATACACTGTTGGTGTAATGTGCACACTGGCTTGTGAAGACACAGAAGGAGAAATACAATGTAAAGTGTCTTGTTAATAATATTTACTTTGGGGGCTTTTCTGGTGGCTCAGTGATGAAGAATCTGTCTGCTAATGCAGGAGACACAGGTTCGATCCCTGGTCTGAGAGTATCCCACATTACTCATAGCAACTAAACCCATGTGTCACAACTATTGAGTCTGTGCTCTGGAGCCCAGGAGCCTCAACTACGAAGCCCAAGTATACTAGAGCCTGTGCTCCACAACAAGAGAAGACACCACAAGAAGAAACCTGAGCATCGAAAACTAGAGAGTAGCCCCTGCTCACCGCAACTAGAGAAAAGCCCCAGCAGGAATGAAGATGCAGGGGACTTCCCTGGTGGTCCAGTGGCTGAGTTTTCACTACCGATGCAAGGCACCCCAGGTTCGATCCCTAGTCAGGGAACTAGATCCTACGTGCTGCAACTAGAAGTGTGTTGCAACCAAATAAATAAAAATAAACATTTAAAACAAGGAATAAAGACTCAGTATAGTAAAAAATAAATAAATAATTTTAAAATGTTTACATTGATTACATAATCTACACTATATTGCTTTATATAAAACATGTTATTAAAATCAATTTGACCTATTTCTTTATACCATATTTTCCCAAATTCTTTTTTCTAATTAAGGTATAATTGACATATGGCATTATGTTCATTTTAGGTATATTACTTGATGATTCACTATTTCCAAGCATTACAAAATGATCACCAAGGTAAGTCAAGTTAGCACCCATAGCCATACAGTCATAATTTTTTTTTCTTGTGATAAGAATTGTTGACATCTAGTCTCTGAAACAACTTTCAAATATGCAATACAGTATTATTAACTATAGTCACCACAACATTTCTTTTTTTTTAAAAAAGTATAGTTGCTTTACAATGTTGTGCTGATGTAGTGAACCAGCCATGTGAATACATGTATCCCCTCCCTCCTAAACCTCCCTCCCACCCCCATCCCACCCATCTAGGTCATCACACAGCACCGAGCTGAGCTCCCTGAGCTATGCAGCAGCTTCCCACTAGCCATCTATTTTACACGTGGTAGTGTGTATATGTCAGTCCTAATCTCCCAGTCCATCCTACCCTCCACTAACTACTTATGTCCGCATGCCCATTCTCTATGTCTGTGTCTCTATTTCTGCACTGCAGGTAGTCTTACCTGTACCATTTCCCTAGACCCCACATATATGCATTAATATATGATATTGTTTTTGTGCTTTTTAAACATAGCTACCAGAAAACAAAATGACGCCTGTCCCTGTCTTTCTCCTGGATAGTGCTGCAGACTCTCTCTGACTGAGGACGAAGAACAGGGAAGAAGGAGATAGAGAAAGATGCAGATGAAGGAAGAGAAATTGTCTTTTTCCTGAGGAATTTGGCTGCAAAATTAGCATTCTTTGGACATGTAATATGTAACATTTCACATGTAATATTTCATTTAATCTTCAAAACAACCCTATAAAGTTTCTGTGACTAGGATTCTCATGTTAGTGATGAGGAAACTTGGGAAAGTGTGAGTAAGTGGCCCAAGGTCCTATAGACAGTTAAATGGTTCCACTGGTGTGTTTACAGAAGCCACATCCACCCCTCATTCTTTATTCTCCATCCCCTAGCCATGGGTAGCACAAGCTAGAAGCTCTGTGTACATTCTCACTGACTTCTCCCAGAACCTCTCGACCAAACCTGCCTTGTGTCATTTTTTTTTTAGTATAATAGATTTCACTGTGTGTTCCTTGAGCGAACATAAAAGGAGTCTTGGTGAGTTCAGTGGTTCTGGATATTAGAGCTAAAACCCAGCCTCCCCAGGACCATCCCCACCCCACACCCCTTCGGATAGACCTTGAAGAAGCCCAGTGCTCTGCAACCCTTGCTCAAGAAAATTGGACAGGACCTAATCAGCTGAAAAAAACAAGGCTGCAAATTGATCTTGACATGGGAAGTCATCAAGAATCTGCAGTGAAATTTCCAAGCTGTCAAAACTGTTCAGTATGCATTCACTTAGAGCATGGGGGATTAAGAATTCCAATTCTCTGCCAGACACCAATGACGAGTGGAGAAAATGAATGGGCCATTATGAATTTAATCTTCTGATGCTAATTGTCCCTGGAACATCGCAGGACACAAACACCATCCTCCCCGGCAACCGCCTTGAAAGCACAACTGGATTTCCACCTAGGTCTTCCAAGGATCCCATTCCTTGGAAGATGAGCTGCCAGCCTTACTTAATACGCTGGGGGCCAGTCCTGGATGAGGCCATGCACTCGTTAGCCTCTCTTGGCACCAGACAGCAATGCCGGGTCCCTTTGAGTCAGGCATTGACGCCAGGGCTCCCTGGAGTTTCTCAGCCCAGGACTGAAAGCAGGATGCACACCCCAGGAGCTCTGGTGTATCCATGTCTTAGAGCTGTCACAACAAAGCACCACAGACTGTGTGGCTTAAACAACAGAGATGTACTGTGTTGTCATAGTTCTGGAGTTTAAAAATCCAAAATCAAGATCTTGTCAGGATTGATTCCTTTTTAAAAATTTTATTTTAATTTTACTGTGCTGGGTCTTCACTGCTGCACAGGCTTTTCTCTAGTTTTGTTGGGTGGGAGCTACTCTTCAGCTGCAGTGCGTGGGCTTCTCATTGTGGTAGTTTCACTTGTTGCAGAACAGCAGCTCTTGGATGCATGGGCTTCAATGGTTGTGGCACACGTGCTTAGTTGCCCTGAGGCATGTGGAATCTTCTTCGACCAAGGATCAAAACCCTGTTCCCTGTATTGGCAGTCAGACTCTCAACCACTGTCCCACCAGGGAAGTCCAGGATGGGTTTCTTTTGAGGACTGTGATGGAAAATCTGTCCCACACCTCTCTTCCAGCTTCTTCTGGTTTGTTGACAATTGTTGGGGCTCCTTGGCTTGTACAAACATCACCCTATCTCTGCTCTCAAGTTCACACAACGTATACTGTGTTGTGAGAGTTGGTCTCTGTGTCCAAATTTCTTCTTTTCTTACGAATACAGCCATACTGGATCAGGGTCCACCCTGACAACCTCATCTTTACTGGAAGGTCTGCAAAGACCTTATTTCCAAATAAAGTCACATTCACCAGTCCTGGAGTTCGTACTTCAGCATCTTTTTTTTTAGAATTTTTTAAAAATTAATTAATTTATTTTAATTGGAGACTAATTACTTTACAATATTGTAGTGGTTTTTTCCCATACATTGACATGAATCAGCCATGGGTGTATATGTGTTCCCCATCCTGAACCCCCCTCCCACCTCCCTCCCCATCCCATCCCTCAGGGTCATCCCAGTGCACCAGCCCTGAGCACCCTATCTCATGCACTGAAGCTGGACTGGCGATCTGTTTCACATATGATAATATACATGTTTCAGTGCTATTCTCTCAAATCATCCCACCCCCACCTCCCACAGAGTCCAAAAGTCTGTTCTTTGCATCTATGTCTCTTTTGCTGTCTCGCATATAGGGTCATCATTACACCATCTTGCTAAATTCCACATATACACATTAATATACTGTATTGGTGTTTTTCTTTCTGACTTACTTCATTCTGTATAATAGGCTCCAGTTTCATCCATTGCATTAGAACTGATTCAAATGCATTCTTTTTCATGGCTGAGTACTATTCCATTGTGTATATGTACCACAGCTTTCTTATCCATTCCTCTGCTGATGGACATCTAGGTTGCTTCCATGTCATGGCTGTTGTAAACAGTGAGTACTTCAGCATCTCTTGAGGAGACACAGTTCAGTCCAGAGCACCCAGAGTGGCTGGTGTCCTCTAGAAGGACAAGTCTGTCCCTAAACAACTGTCCAGCCTGGGGGCAGAGTCATCAGTTCCATTGACTATTCCTTGTCACAGATTCAGTTCTTCCCAGGGGCCCCCACTTTGGGTGCTGGGAGCAGATC
>SJXQ01013029.1:386562-427729 GCA_006408695.1 Aepyceros melampus
GCGTCATCTGGACCCACAGTCAGGACTATGCTCTGCCATTTACTGGCCAAGTGACCTTGGCATGTTCTTTGACCTCATTCAGCCTTATCCTTCTCATCTGTCGGTGGGGACCAGGATGCTCACTTCCTTCCACCTGTTGTGGGGTGGGAGTAGAGGAGGTGGTTCCAGTGAGGCAAGAAGCAAGAATCTGGTGCAGAGTTGGTGGATAATAAACAGTAGCTTCGGAGCTTCCTTGGTGACTCAGTGGTAAATAATCCGCCTGCCAATGCAGGAGACTCAGGTTTCATCGTGATTCTGCTCAATCCCATATGCTGCAGGACAACTAAGCCTGTGTGCCACAGCTACTGAGCCTGTGCTCTAAAGCCCAGGAGGCACAGCTACTGAAGTCTTCAAGTCCTAGCGCCTGTGCTCCACGACAAGAGAAGCCACCGCAATGAGAAGCCTGCGCTCCACAGCTAGAGAGTAGCCCCTGCTCATCACAACTAGAGAAAGCCTGTGCAGCAACGAAAACCCAGCACAGCCAATCATAAATTTAAATAAATAAATAAACAGTAGCTTCCAACTCTGAGCTTAGTCAGAGCCTGACCTGGGGGAGAGCAGCTCTTCCCCTCTGAGAGGCCATCCAGCAGACGCTGCTCTGAGGACTGAGGACGAGCTTTTCCAGGCTGACCGTTTCCTCTGACTAACGACGTGCTTGCCTGGCTTTCCACACCCTTGGAGATCCTCACTGTACGTCCCTGTTGGCATTTAAGTTCCAGAGACAAATGCAGGGCTTGGCAGCCTGGGAGTCAGGAGCAGGTGTGAAGAGAGGGAACAGAAATGCATATTAACGAAGGAAATTGGAAGGCTAATAAAGAATTCCATTTGTGAGAATCTACCTGAAACACAAAGCACCCTTTGACCAATCTCCCAGGGCCCAATTAGACCACCACTTTAGTGAACTTGATTCTGAAATGCAAGTGTGCTCTCCTCCGAGGCTTAGAGAAGAAAGGAGAGAAAGAGGGAGGAAGGGACGGAGGAGGGGGTGGAAAGAAGAGAGGAAGAGATGGGGGAAGTGGATGGGAGGAGAGGGGAGGGAAGGAGGAGGGAGAGGCACAGAGAAGGGGAGAAGAGCAGATGGGAAAATCCATGCTTCTCTGCCCAGAAGATACATTCATCGTGTCTGATGAACTACCTCAAAAGGCCGAATGTTGTCCTGTTAAGGTAATTACCTGCTATATCCTATGGACACGAAGGGTTTGGGTGGGAGGGCTCATTCCTTTCTATACACTCCCCACCAGTGGTCAGTAGACATCTTTGTTAATTCTCACACCACTCTCCAGGGGATAAGCCTGTTGCCTTCAAGCAAAGAAGCCATTAGAGATGGGGAATTGTGGTTCTTGGAAAATTTCCCTATCACCTATGGTTGGTTCTGGAAGGATCAGCCCCTGTAGGAAACATGATGTCCCCTAAGTCCACCTGCATCTGATCAGGCCAGCCATCAGCAGCAACATGGTGACCCATATTGGAGATCCCTGGGGTCAGTGGCCCTGGCCTTGGAAACCAAGAAGAGAAGCCTTAAGGCTGTAAGAGACTCAGTTCCTGGAAGCACTCCAGAAACAAACAAATAAAACAAGATTGATTCATGAGTGACTCTGATTTCCTCTGGCACCCGAGATGGGTCAGCTAAAGGCTCATCACTTCATCGCTCCCTATGTCTCCTTGCAAGTCTGTGCCATTCCTGTCTCTACATGTGTCTGCCTCCTCCACTGCCTGGGGACCTCCCGGGTAGCAGAGACCCTGCCTTATTCACTTTGGAGTCCCAGGCAAATAGTAGGTGATGAAAAGTTTTGTAGAGCAAGTAAATGTGCTCCCATGGGCAGATGAGATGTGTCCACTACTATGTACACATGGGAAGGAAAATAACCATCTGCAAAGATCCCATTCCCTCAAATCCTCTATTCCAGCCTGTGTCTTGTCAACAGCCATGATTCAGTTCAGGCCTGGAGTCCTGAGAGGGGATCTCCTTCCAGCTGGCTTCTCGCCCTGAGATAGATGGGCCAGGCTGGTGGGAGGGAAGGCTCTCCTTCTGGGAGGGGTGGTGTGCTCTGCTGAAGAGACAGTGCATGAATGGAGTCACCCCCCTTGTCCCTCTCTGGGACGCAGTGCTCCCTTCTCCAAGAGAGGAGTGGGTGGACCAGACCATATCTAGGTGTCCTTTCACCATCGGCTTGTCTCTGTACCAACCAGGGCCACCATGTTCACTGATGAAGGTCACACTGGGCACAAAAGTTACCCAACTGAGGAAGCAGCACTCTTGGAAATCAGCACGCACTCCATCTCCTTCCCTAGGGGTCAGAGGTAAAGAACACACCTGCCAATGTAGGGGACAAGGGTTCTATCCCTGGGTCAGGAAGATCCCATGGAGCAGCTAAGCCCTCGTATCACAACTACTAAGCCCACCTGCTGCAAGTACTGAAGCCTGCGCGCCCTAGAGCCCATGCTCTGCAACAAGAGAAGCCACCACAATGAGAAGCTCAAGCACTGCAAAGAAGAGCAGCTCTCACTCACTGCAACTAGAGAAAGCCCAAGTGCAGCAACAAAGACCCAGCACAGCCTTAAATAAATAAATAAACTAAGGGAAAACAGCCTGGCAGGAGAAGGCAGAACCAAGCCTGAGAGTCTCTGGGAAGTTCCTGGAGGGGAGACTTTGCATCTAGTGTTGTTTTTTTTTGTTTGTTTCCTTTTGTTTTATCTGTTCTCCCACATCAAGTGGGATCTTATTTCCCTAACCAGGGATCGAACTCATGCCCCCTGCAGTGGAAGCGGTCTTAACCACTGGACAGCCAGGGAAGTCCTGAGACATTGTATCTAATTGGCCTCAAGAGCTTCAGGACCCAGCATAGGCCTTGATACAAACCAACAAACCTCTGCTCAGCCGAAAGCCAGAACAGTGCCTGGAGGAAAATTTCACCTGCAGGACCGTCAGGATGCAGAGAAGAAAGTGCAGGAGCAGGCAGGCATCTGGGAGGTTGGAATGGGCACAGGACTGAGGCTTCTCAATTTATAAAGAGTACTTTTCTGCCCCACCCCAGTTCTTCCTGCCGCCAGAGGATCAGGGGTACGTATGTCTCAATCGCAATTTACTAGACAGGAGCTCAGGGAAGTCTGTGGACTTGTGCACCTAGTCAGAATCAGAGCTGAAGCTTGGATCACCTCCTTCTGGATCCCAAACCCTGTGGAGGGAGCAGGTCCCAAGAAAGGAGCTGGGGTGTTCTTGAAGATATGCCTTCTGCCTGTCATCATAGCAAATCAGCTTGGGGCAGAACTGGATGAAAGCTAACTCCAGGCCAATTAGTTTTCCCACCGAAGAGAACAGCTCTCCACAGTTACAGTCTCGTCCCCCTATTCTCGTCCCTCTCAATTTCCAAGCAGAAGGGGACACGAACAACTCAGCTCAGACCATCCTCGCTCTGTGTCGTGCCTTCTTGCAGCTGAAAGCGTCATCTTTGTGCATCAGCTTGTATCAGGGTTGCAAATTTAACAGTGACACTCAGAATTGCAAAGAGAACATATTTATTTTCCACAATTGATGTAAGGAAATTCAATCTGATCTAATAATGTAGAACCAGTCTCTTTAGAGAATTCAGTCTCTTTTGGATAAATGCTTTGTATTTTTTCCCCATTTTTGGCTGCGCTGTTTGGCATGAGGGATCTTTGTTCCCGGAGAAGGGATCAAATCCATTTCCCCTGCAGTGGCAATGCAGTCTCAACCACTGGACTGCCAGGAAAGTCCCATAAATGTTTTGTATTTTTTAATTCTTTTTAATCCCTCTTCACTTTGCTTGGCTTCCCTGGTGGCTCCGAAGGTAAAGAATCTGCCTTCATTGTAAGAGACCCTGGCTCAATCCCTGGGTCAGGAAGATCCCTTGGAGAAGGAAATGGCAATCCACTCCAGTATTCTTGCCTGGAAAATCCCATGGACAGAGGAGCTTGGCAGGCTACAGTCCATGGGATCACAGAGTCAGACACAACTGAGCGACTTTCACGTCCTTCACCTTGCTTATCTCCAGGATGGCATCTAGCTATATGAGAGAGCTCGTTTGTGTGACTGTGAGGCTGCCACAGTCCATTCCAGCTCTGCTGATCTCTATGAGGTTGCCCCTGTCCACCTGATTGTCAGGAGCCCAGCTGGCACCTGAGGCTGAATTGTGTCCTCCTGGGTTCTATCTGGGCTCAGTAGTCCTGCTGCCTTGATTCCATCTCAACCCTCTCCAGGATTGCATGTCCAGGAGGTCTAGTTGTGATGCCTGGTGAGTGCTTTATTTGTCTGGCTGTGCCAGATCCTAATTGCAGCACGCGGGATCTGGTTCCCTGACCAGGGATTAAACCCTAGACCCCTGCATTGGGAGCGTGAGTCCTAACCCCTGGAGCACCAGGGAGTCGTGCCCAGCCAGCTCTGGGTCAGGATGGCCTGCCCTCCAGCCCGCAGCTCTAGCACTCCCTCACCACAACACAGCAATATCTTTCTCCCCAGGTCAACCTCCCAGCCAACTCCATCCATCTCTGATCTTTTAGGGGCACCAGGAAACAATGGACAATGTTCCTGCCCCCTCCCCAGCAGCTGAGGAAGCCTCTGGAGTCTTAGCTGGGAGGGTTCCCGCTTCAGCTGGGAAAGTCAGAACACACCTCTTTCTCTAGTGACTTCCTGCTTCTGACGCCCTTCTTCCTCCCATGGTTCTTTGTGGCCAGAAGGGATGACTTCTCCCTTCCTCCTCCTTTGATGGAGACACCCCTTATTCTGTATTTCTACAGGAGGCACTTGCCCTCCCCTCTCCTGTATGCTTTGATGGAGGAATGGTTGCCAGTACACGTGGTGTCTGGGTGAGAGAGATGAAAAACACATCAATCTGGTACTTCTGGAAGATGACCTCACTGCCCAAGAACACCAGCTCCTTGGGCCAAGCTTCCAGACCTGGCAGAAGACCTCTCTTCCGGCCACAGGCACTCTTAACATCACAGAGATAAGTGAGCAGAAGGGAATGGAAATCTCTTAGACCCAAAAGAGAATTGATGTTTTATAGCAAAGTGAACATTTTTTTCCAATGCAGAGCAAAAATCAAACTTTCAAGTTTGGTCAAGGGAGCCTTGTGGCTGAAATCTGAACCTCGAGCCCTTAAAGACAGGGACTGACCTTGAAAAATGTTCCTTTTCCAGGAACATTTGACTGGCAGCATTTGGGGCAAAATGCTCAATACCTGGCAATATTTGAGGTGTCCAGCCTAAGTGTTTGACACAGCAGGCTCATCTGCTAAGGTCGTGCCTCTGGTTTCCATATGGAATGCGAGTAATCTGGTTGCAAGACCACAGGCTGGCTCCCAGGGGTGGGCAAGTTGGAGCAGAAGTCTGAGCTTTTGGGTCAATGGGAAACAATATCAGTGAGTGTGGCTGACTCAGCACTGTAACTTATCTGTTTGGGAAAAACAAAAATGTATCTTAAAACTCACATTTTACCAGTGTAAGAACCATGGTTCATAAACCTCCTGAATCTGCCAACACATCAACAAAATGTGTGTGAGAGAGAGAGAGAGTGAGGGATGGAGGGGTGTCATTGCTTTTTTTGTTTTGTTTTCCAAACACTCAAAGAAATATTTGACTTGTATCAGCATACGATGAAATAAATTTAGCATAGGAATGTGGTGACACTACTGAACATGAACAGGAGGAAACAGCTAATAACAGGAATTAATGAAATAGACGCCAAAATCTGTAATAGAAGCAACAAAGCAAAATAGTGGTTCTTTGCAAGCTCTAATGAAATTGCTCTCTTTCTATATGTATGCATGCATGTTAAGTTGCTTCAGTCGTGTCCAGCTCTTTGTGATCCCATGGATTGTATAGCCTGCCAGGCTCCTCTGTCCATGGGATTTTGTCCGTCCACTCCAGAATGTCATTTCCTTCTCCAGGGGATCTTCCTGTTGCAGGGACTGAACCTGCATCTTTTATGTCTCCTGCATTGGCAAGTGGGTTCTGTACCACTAGTGCCACCTGGGAAACCCCATCTTTCTCTATGAAAGTGAAAATGTTAGTCACTCAGTCATGTCCAACTCTGCGACCCCATGGACTGTAGCCTGCCAGGCTCCTCTGTCCATGGGATTCTCCAGGCAAGAATACTGGAGTACCCCAGGACTCCTTCATTGCAGGGAGATTCTTAACTGTCTGAGCCACCAGGGAAACCTCTTTCTGTGTACGAGTCCACAATTTTTTTTTTATCTTAACTCCCAAATCAGGGACTGAACCGGTGCTGGTAATAATTTAAAAATTTTAAAAAGAAAAAATTTTAAATAAAAATTAATTAAAAAAAAAAGAAAGAAAAAATTTTAGAAGAACAAAATTCACCCAAATTGAACCAAAAGAAATGGAAGACCTACATAAAGAAATTCCAAACCCAGTTCCAAAGAATTCCATCTCAGTTTACGAGGCCAGTAAACCTGTGATAGAAATCAGAGAACGACATTACAAGAAAAATCAAATATAAGCCAGACTCTTTATGAATGTAGATGTAAAATTCCTAAATAAAATAAAGTAATTCAAATGCAGTGACACGTGAAAAAATTTTTTTAACTTTAGTAATGCATGGTTGCTTTAACACTTAAAAATCAATTGTCATTTTTTTCAAAAAACAGAATGTAAATTTTTAATTCAGAATACAGTTGCAAAACCAGTGATTTAATTCTGAACATGTGGAAAATATTAAAAATCTCAAAGAAAAAATGAAAAGTTATAGGAGAGAGGTCATATGATTATTTCAAGTGTGTACAGGAAAAGTACTTGATGAAATGCAATATCTGTTTATGTTAGAAACCTTTATAAAGATAGGAATGAAAGAAGACTTCCTTAATCTGATAAAAGTTATCTATGAAAAGTCTGTCACAGTCATTACAATTACAGAGCTCTCCCCTGATACTGATAGCATCAGAGTTTCTTGCTACCTTCAGTTGACTCAACACTTCACAGGAGATTCTCAATAAGAAGATAAAGGAATTAGAAAGGAAAGAAAACAATTATGCTTAATCATAGATGGCCTGATCATGTAAGATGAATCCAGAGAAAACAGCTCTTTTCCTTGAATTGGTAAGTACACTTGGCCCTATCCAATCTCCCTTGTCTGGCCCCTGGGCCCAGGCTTCCAGAGCAGTTGCTTTCTGGAATGCCATCACGGTGAGGAAAAAGAGGTGATGAACCATGCTGTGACTTGGAAATCTTTTGCATGATGTAACCTGCCTCACCTGCAGTCACATGTCTCTGGACAAAGCTTGTGACAGAGCCACTCCTGGGTTCAACAGGATAGGCTATGTCATCCTCCTGCAGGGAAGGGCACGGTGGAATGGGACATGATGATGTTGCCTGTCCTAAGAGTGAAAGGCAAACGAATTGAGGACAGAGAAAGAAGGTGGGAGAGTACAGGTGTGGAGGCAGGTTATAAGAAACCAGGACTGCAGAAGAAAAGAAGCACGTGAAAACTTCCAGTGCAGAGTTCCCCAAAGAGCAGGTAGGTGTCATCTTCATCTTTATAGCCCTTGTTTGCTTTGCTATAACCCACTCCTAATTCTGGAACATCTAAGTCCAACACATACTTAAATGCTTTGTGTGTGTTTGCGGGAAATCAGGGAAAGGAGATGAATTTCATACTTGAATGCACAACGCAGGGAAGAGACCAGCCATGGGAGGAAGAAACCCATGAGAACATAAGTTGAGCAAAAGCACTAGAGAGGGACATGACTGAGAATTTATGCCCCTGAGAGTTCTCAGAAATCTATAGAGGGGCATTGGAATTCCCATGGATATTGAATTAGAGGTTTGAACTAATTTCTCTACATCTCAGCCTTCTTGGCTAAGATCCAGGCTACATCTATAACAAGCATGCATTTCTCAAATTATAAACTAATTAGCAAATATTATGGTTGTTTTAAGAACTCCAGGCATGGCCGTCAGCTGTGAGACAGCTAAAGCTGGGCGGGTAAGTGGAGGAATGGTGTTCTGATAAGTTCTTCTTAGTGTTGCCACAAAGTTACTCAGGAGATCATTAAATATTTTTAACCCCTATATATTGCAAAGAGTGTAACTGGGTTTTCTTTTTAGCTAATAAAGGCAATGAAATTAATAAATATCCCCCAAAATTTTTTATTTCAAATCTCAGAGACATAATTTTCGATGTTAAATCTAAGCAACTCTCTAAGGGGGTGGGAAACGCTCAAGATAAAGATTTAACCCAGAGTCAACGTCACTGTCAGGTATCACCCCCACACAGGGGCTTCAATCAGTTCCACGACATCAGCAAGAACTATATACCAGTGCATACACTGAAATGAGAGCGTTTAAAATGTGTTGACACATAAACCAATGCAAATGAGAATGCACAAGTCTACACAAAGTCTTTGCCATCTAGAGCTGATGTGGATGGTGACTGCTGTCACAAGATTGAAGATGTTCACTCCTTGGAAAGACAGTTATGGCAAACCTAAACAGTGTCGTAAAAACCAGAAACATCACTTGGCTGACAAAGGTCTGTATAGTCAAAGCTATGGTTTTCCCAGTGGTCGTGTACGGATGTGAGAGTTGGACCACAAAGAAGGCTAAGTGCCGCAGAATTGATGCTTTTGAATTGTGGTGCTGGAGAAAATCCTTGGACACAAGGAGATCAAACCAGTCAATCCTAAAGGAAATCAACCCTAAACATTAATTGGAAAGACTGATGCTGAAGCTCCAATACTTTGGCCACCTGATGGGAAGAACTGACTTACTGGAAAAACCCCTGACCTGGGAAAGATTGAACACAGGAGGTGAGGGGGGGTGACAGAGGATGAAGTGCTTGGACGGCATCATTGACTCAATGGACATGAGTTTGGGCAAACTCAGGGAAGTAGTGGAGGACAGGGAAGCGTGGTGTGCTGCAGTACATGGGGTCTCAAAGAGTCAAACTTGACTTAATGACTGGACCATAAGTGAGAAATCAAGCCAAACAATCTTGAAATGTGAAGAAATTAAATTTTGCATAAGGCCACCAAGAGAGCCCTCCTCTGAATTTGGAAGTTCAACATGTGCCATGTGCCAATGATACATTTGACATTGCATATCTGAGTGCACCCTTCTGTCAACATACAGACACAACCTTAGAGCAGGTAAATACCACGTCCTCATCTGTTAGTATTCAGTCAATGGTTTCAGTTCAGTTCAGTCGCTCAGCCGTGTCCGACTCTTTGCGACCCCATGAAGTGCAGCACACCAGGCCTCCCTGTCCATCACCAACTCCCAGAGTTTGCCCAAACTCGTGTCCATTGAGCCGGTGATGCCATCTAACCATTTCATCCTTCACCATCCCCTTCTCCTCCTGCCTTCAATCTTTCCCAGCATCAGGGTCTTGTCAAATGAGTCAGCTCTTCACATCAGGTGGCCAAAGTATTGGAGTTTCAGCTTCAACATCAGTCCTTCCAATGTACACTCTGACTGATTTCCTTTAGGATGGACTGATTGGATCTCCTTGCAGTCCAAGGGACTCTCAAGAGTCTTCTCCAACACCACAGTTCAAAACCATCAATTCTTTGGTGCTTAGCTTTCTTTATAGTTCAACTCTCACATCTATACATGACTATTGGAAAACCATAGCCTTGATTAGATGGACCTTTGTTGGCAAAGTAATGTCTCTGTTTTTAAACATGCTGTCTAGGTTGTTCATAACTGTCCTTCCAAGGAGTAAGCGTCTTTTAATTTCATGGCTGCAATCACCCTCTGCAGTGATTTTGGAGCCCCAAAAAATAAAGTCAGCCACTGTTTCCCCATCTAATTCCCATGAAGTGATGGGACCAGATGCCATGATCTTCGTTTTCTGAATATTGAGCTTTAAGCCAACTTTTTCACTCTCCTCTTTCACTTTCATCAAGAGGCTCTTTAGCTCCTCTTCACTTTCTGCCATAAGGGTGGTGTCATCTGCATAGCTGAGGTTATTGATATTTCTCCCGGCAATGTTGATTCCAGCTTGTGCTTCTTCCAGCCCAGCATTTCTCATGATGTACTCTGCATATAAGTTAAATAAGCAGGGTGACGATATACAGCCTTGACATACTCTTTTTCCTATTTGGAACCAGTCTGTTGTTTCATGTCCAGTTCTAACTGTTCCTTCCTGACCTGCATACAATGGTCTGGGTTTCCTCAAAGATAAACTTTATTGATACATTGAGGACTTGAGAATAGATGGTTTACTTAGGAGGTGATTCCAATATGCATTCATATGATGGAGGAAGTGAGATAGGAGAGAAAAAGTAGCCAATATGCAGTGTGTTAGCAAACAAAAAACCCTACTGAGATAAGGAGACAGTTGAAGCATAATCCTAACCCAGAAACACAGAGCCAATATAGAATACTTGTGTCAAGAGTATAAGCAGAAGGGACAAGGGAGCTGGGGTATTGCTACCCCAACTGCCTTCAACCATTCATTACATGCTCCTGGAGGCAGAGGACTAATTTTCCATACTTCCTGCTTGCCACAGGCTCTGCCACCCCCAAAGCCCTCAGGCAGAGAGAGGCAGAGACTGGCATAAATCAGCCATGGTGGACCATAATGTCCTGAACCAAAGAGACACAGTTGGGGTGCTGACAGCCACCTCTGCTTCCACTACATCTCTTGTCCTCCAAACAGTCTCTTTGTCTGGTCCTTTATGTTCTAGTATGTCTTGCTGACTTTTATGCAGATTTTGACAAGGGCTAGGAAACCACAGTGGTGGGGTCTTGTTCCCCCGGCTTATCTCTTTCATCCTCTGCTCTGCACTATCTGACATCAGGTGCCTACCAACCAATAGTGTCTGAAGCAGGTGCCACAGAATAACCAAGACAGAAGCTGTAAGTGATCAAAGTGTTTTCCCTCCTGATCCACAAGGAGGAAGATGCCGCTGTAATTAGCCCCACGGTGGAACAACTGTCAGCCAGCCAGCTGCTTCATTCTGCCAACATCGTCTCCACCCTTATTCTGAGATGCTCACTCCCTGCAGGAGAAGAGCCCCATCTGCTCTCTAGAAAAGCCTCATCAGAGACCTTCAGATGTAAATAAAGCCTTGGCTGAAGCAAGCCCCACTCAGAATAGCAAGTATCAAAGAAGCAGATTTACGTGGCTCTGTCTTCTCAGCAAGTAAACTGCTGCTACAGTGCCCACCACACCAGCCCTTAGTCATCTCAGGGCAGCACAGAAGCCAGAAAGCCCCAGTCGTGAACTTTTATGGTGGATGTTTTCCAAGCGGCTGACTATGCCCCACCCTACTCTTCAGGGCTGGCAAGTGATGCACCCAGAACTTGCAAAGGGTTTGAAAAGTGGAAGGTGGCCACAATCCATCTAAGACAGTGATTCTCAACCAGGGGTGTTTTTGCTCCTCCCTGGGGCTTCCCACAGAGAAGGCAATGGCACCCCACTCCAGTACTCTTGCCTGGAAAATCTCATGGATGGAGGAGCCTGGTAGGCTGCAGTCCATGGGGTCGCTAAGAGTCAGACACGACTGAGCGCTTCCCTTTCACTTTTCACTTTCATGCATTGGAGAAGGAAATGGCAACCCACTCCAGTGTTCTTGCCTGGAGAATTCCAGGGACGGGGGAGCCTGGTGGGCTGCTGTCTATGGGGTCGCACAGAGTCGAACACGACTGAAGTGACTTAGCAGTAGCAGCAGCAGGGGCTTCCCAGGTGTCACGGTGGTAAAGAATCCACCTGCCAATGCAGGAGACTTGGGTTCAAACAGTGGGTCAGGAAAATCCCCTGGAGAAGGAAATGGCAATGCACTCCAGTATTCTTGCCTGGAAATCCCATGGACAGAGGAGCCTGGCAGGCTACAGTCCAGGGGGTTGCAGAGAGTGAGACATGACTGAGTGACTGGGAACACAGGCACCCACCAAGAGACAATTGGAAATGGAGACATCTGGAGAAACAGATGATAGTGGCATCTAGCAGGCAGAAGCCATAAAAGCTGCTGAGTATTCCCCGAAGACCTTCTCCCCACACAGCAGACATCTGAGGGTCTGGCTAAGAAGATTCTGGGACTTGGGTTCTCTGTTCCCTGACACTGACAGCTGGAGCCCCATTGCTGGTGTCCCAGCCACCTGGCAATGGTGACATGGAGGCCTCTCTGTTTGCTGGCTGACATGGCAGACCAGTTCCATGTCAGAGTACCGCTTCCCCGCAGCAGGGTCATCTCTATCCTTGGGGTTAGAATGAGCAATCTGAAAGTTTGGACACTGAAATCCTAAGCCTTGACTTAGGACTGTCCTGGTTTTCTTTTTTTATCTTTTTTTTAAATTGGAGGATAATTGCTTTACAATGTTGTGCTGGTTTCTTCTGTATAGCAATGTGTAAATCAGTTGTGTGTATGTGTGCGTGTGTGTGTGTGTGTGTGTGTGTGCTCAGTCACTCAGTCACATCCAGCTCTTTGCAGCACCATGGATGTAGCCCACCAGGCTTCTCTGTCCATGGAAATTTTCAGGCAAGAATACAGAAGTGGGTTGCCATTTCCTTCTCCAAGGGATCTTCCTGACCCGGGATTGAAATTGCATCTCTTTCATCTCTTGCTTTGGCAGACGGGTTCTTTACCACTAGTGCCACCTGATAATCAGCTATATGTATACTTAGATCCCCTCCCTCTCGAGCCTCCCTCCCAGCCCCACCCACCTCTGTAGGTTGTCCTAGTTTTAAAAATGAAAGTCCTGCACCCTAGGAACACCCCCAGGAGGGTATCCCACCTACCTGGGTGAGCAAGGTGGAAGCAGCTGGATAGAGGAGAGCAGAGCAGAGTTGCTATCTCTGCTCTTCACTCTGGTTCACTCAGGACAGCCTGTTTCTTCCTGATGAGAGGGAGAGCTGCTTCTTGGGTTTGGGTCTAGAAGTCCATCTAGGAAACTCAGACTCAGTTTCATGCCACATTATTAAGTTCAACAAACCTCCTCAGAGCATTGCAACATACATCCCACTCCTGGCCAGGGGTACAGAAGACACTAGACCACAGCTCCTCACCAGAGGACCTCTGGGTCTGGTGATGTGTGAAAATAGAGACAGTGCCATGCAGCAAGAGTTTTGACAGAGGTCTGGGCTGCGAAGGAGATGGAAGAGGCCGTCAGGGAAGGTTTCCTGAAGGAGATGGTGCCTGAGAATCTGGGTTTAAGGGACAGCAAAATTTGCTAGGTAGAAAGGGAGGTTTAAGGAAATATTTTCCTGCTGACGAAACAAGGAGATAAAAACATTGAGAAGCCTTGGCAATGCTTAAAAGAGTGGAGAGAAGCGTGATTCCCTTTGACCATGAAATGAAAGTACATCTGTATATTTAGAATGTGGGCTTACAAGTTTTTTAGATGGATCTTCAGCTACTGCCCCATTTTTCTTTTTCATAACCTCTGCTTTAGGCTAATGAAACAGAGATTATTATTCCAGTTCACTTTTGGGGGAGCTGGCCCCACAGATTTAAGCAATGTGTGAAGCTCACATGTCTAGTTAAAGTCTCCAGGGTTGGGATTTTTTTTTTTAGTTTTCATTTGGTAATCTTATAAATGATTTTAATTTTACTGTAACATGCATTTCTTTTGTAAAACAAAATAAGGCAAATAAACTACAATGTGAAATCTAGAAAAAATGGTATAGACGATCTTTCCTACAAAGCAGAAATAGAGACTCAGATGTAGAGAACAAACATATGGACACTAAGTGGGAAGAGAGGGCTGGGATGAATTAGGAGGTTGGAATTGACACGTACTGCTGCTGCTGCTGCTGCTGCTGCTAAGTCGCTTCAGTCGTGTCCGACTCTGTGCGACCCCATAGACGGCAGCCCACCAGGCTCCACCGAGAGGCTTGCCTCTTGCTCCAGGCAAGAACACTGTACACTACTATGTAAAAAATATATAACTAATGAGAACCTACTGTATAGCTCAAGGAACTCTACTCCATGCTCTGTGGTGGCCTGAATGGGAAAGAAATCCAAAATAGAGGGGATATATGTATACATATAGCTGCTTCACTTTGCTCCAAGTTTTGACCTTGAGGGAGGCTGCTGAGGGCAGCGTGGATCTCCTTGACTTTGGAACTAGAAAGACCTTGCAGGATTTGAGATTCTTGACTTATTAACTCCATGAACTAAAGCAAAATTCTGAGTCACATTTCTCTCTTGGAGGAAATCCAAAACAGAGGGGACATATGTATACATATGGCTGATTCACTTTGCTGCACAGCAGAAACTAACACAACATTGTAAAGCAACTATACTCCAATAAAAAGAGAGAGAGAGAAACCAAAAAAACAAAATGATCTCTACAAGTTTGAGTTCTTAATTATGAATTTCAAAGGATAAGTTTGTTGTCAGACTGAAGAAGTTTTCCACCGTTAAGATCTTTTTTCATGATTTTGCTTGCTTGTGTTTCTACAACTTGATTCTCAGTGTGCTCAAACTAATTAAACAACCTTTCTTCAAGGATGAGAAGGCCGACATGCTTTTGAGGGGATGCTAATTACACTTGATATCTCCTTTAATAATATGAGATTAAAAAGAACTGAAAGTAAGGTTTTTAAGTGCACAAGACAACCATGGCGATGACACCCGATCTAGACTCGATCTGGAGACTTGTTTACTTGGATCTTCTCTTTGTGGGGTGTTTATATATATATGCTGGAACCAAGGAGCAAAAGATGTTATCAGTGCTGAGCCATTTCAAATGGTGGTGCAGTGCAGCCTCTGTCAATGGGCACTTAGGGTGCTTCCACATCTTAGCTACTGTAAACAGTGCTTCGGCGAATATTGGGGTGCATGTATCCTTTCAGATCATGTTTTTCTACAGGTGTATTGGGCTGGGGTTTTCTTATGTGCCCTGCAGTGTTCCACTCCTATGCCATTCTCATCTGCACCAGATTCTTGCCCTAAAATTTTCCATTTTAGTCTCAATCTATATTCATGCTTTGCTCTGAATACAAACTGAATTCTAGGCCTTTCTTTTGAAATCCCTAGAGTAGCATGTATTCTCTATAACGGGACAATTTTTTGCAGCTGTGTTCCTCTGTATTTCGTCCAGAGGGGTGGTTGCCTTCCACTGTCCATGATCATTTATGGATCAACCGTTAGTTGAACATTTCAGCCCTTTTCATCTACAGCACCTGGACCTGTCGAACTCTGTGATCGACGTGTCTACCCTGCACGGCCTTCTGTCTCACTGCTCCAAGTTGCACAATCTCAGCCTGGAAGGCCTCCGACTTTCAGATCCCATTGTTGATAATCTTGCTCAGAACACAAATTTACTGCGACTAAACCTTTCTAGGTGTTCTGGATTCTCTGAATATGCCCTGAAGACTTTGCTGAGCAGCTGTTCCAGGTTGGATGAACTGAACCTCTATGAATTCACTGAAAAGCAAGTATAGGTAGCTGTTGCACATGTATCAGAGACCATCACCCAGCTGAATCTCAGCGGGTACCGAAAGAATCTGCAGAGATCAGATGTCTCTACCTTAGTTGGAAGATGTCCCAATCTTGTCCACCTAGGCTTAAGCAATAGTGTCATGCTGAAAAATGACTGCTTTCCAGAATTTTACCAACTCAACTACCTCCAACACCTATCACTCAGTCAGTGCTTGACATAATAACTAAAATTTTACTTGAACTTGGAGAAATTCCCACATTAAAAACACTACAAGTCTTTGGAATCTTGCCAGACAGTACCCTTCAACTGTTAAAGGAAGCCCTCCCTCATCTCCAGATTAATTGCTCCCATTTCGCCACCATCACCAGGCCGACCATTGGCAACAAGAAGAACCAAGAGATATGGGGCATCAAATGCCGACTGTCGCTGGAGAAGCCCAGTAGTCTATGATGCCTCTATTGCAAGATGGTGTCTTCTCTTTTCTTTGAACAGGGAAAGTAAGCAGGAAGCCCAATTGTGGAGAGCTCAGATATTTTTATTCTTGGTTTTCTGTTGCCTTCCTTCTACAAATATATCAGAGAACCATTGGAGACAGAAAACTATGAAGCGTTGCTTTTTAGAAATGACTATGAAAGCTTCTATCACTGCTATACCCTTAAGAGCCTAAGCTCTACACTTTTTGAAATTTTAGGGACAGTGAACCTATGATTTCAGGATACCTTAAATAGCAAAATTTGAACCACGTCTTCCAAGTGCCATTCTTCATAATCTATTTAGAATCAAGCTTAAAAATCACCACCAGCAAATCATTTTTGTAGCCTATATGTCAACTGAACATTCTTCTATTTAATTTTTCAGCACTCTTTATTATAAGACATAGGTTGCAAAAACTAATAAGCTATTTGTATTGTAAGCTGAAAAGAATGAGAATCATAGAGTAGATCTGCAGCAGTCTCTTTTGAAGATGGCAAGAAAAATAGACATTTCAACTGCGCCTTTAGATTCACATTCAGTTCGATGGAAACAAATAGCCCCAGGTCATTTACCTTAAAACGTAAATAAAGAAACAAACAATCGGCCAACAAGAGGTGTAGAATTGGTATAGAATTTAAAGGCTCAAGAGAGAGTTTTCTATGACAGTTAACCTGGGGTATTCTCTAATGCACATTAATGAAGTTTCCTTTATGTATAGTTTGGAAGGTCCCCTGGAGGAGGAAATAGCAACCCACTCTAGATTTTTGCCTAGAGAATCCCATGGACAGAGGAGCCTGGAGGGCTACAGTCCATGGGGTTGCAAAAAGTCAGACATGACTGAGCGACTAATAGTTAATACTTCCTCTGTATTAATGCCCATCTGGACCCATGAGGGAGAATTTATAGCCCTTGGAAGGAAAAAAATCTCTTCTTACTTCTGGTCAGTTCTAAAAACTTGATCCCCTAGTTGCTCAATCACAGGCCTGCCTGGGAACACTGTTAACCAGTCTTTTGGCCAGTATGGTCAGAACCGGAAGGTTTAATCATTCATAAGCCCGTGGCTTTTGTGTTACCATAGCAACCATTTTGTATGTCAATCATCTGTCAACATCTCTCTCCCCTAGAGGTTGTATACTTTTAAGAACACCAGTGAGGTGTTCCATTTTTTCATTCCTAGCACCAACACGGAGACCAACACAGAATAGACACTTGGAGTTTGTTGAGTGAGTGAGGAAAGGCATTTGTGTTCAAGAGGCTGTCCCATGAAGATGTACCACGTTATTCATCTCTGCATCTTACTAACTAGCATAGCACCTGGCTGGCATACAAACGTGAATGCCTTCTGGCCCAGGAAGATGGTCAAAATAAATGAAGACCACTGAGAATGGTGGGATGTTCAGAGCAGGAGGCCACCCTCCCTTCTAAAAAGGAGAAAGAAGGCCTTTTCTGGTGGTCTACTGGCTCAGACTCCTTGCTCCAGGAGGCCCAGGTTTGATCCTTGGTCAAGGAACTTGATCCTGCATGACTCAACTAAGAGTTCGAAAGCCACAACTAAAAAATCCTGCACGCTGCATCTAGGACCCTGCACAGTCAAATAAATAAATACTTTTAAAAAAAATAAATAGAAAAATGGCGCTCAGCTCCTGCTGATTGTTGGCCCCTAAAAACACAGGCCCACTGTGGCCAAATCATCTTTTCCTTTTTCAAGAAAATAGAGAAATTTCCCTGTACACATCCTATCCACTGGTCTGCTCTGTGCCTCCAGCAGATGATCCACAATTCGTTCAGTTAAGTTCAGTCACTCAGTCATGTCTGACTCTTCGTGACCCCATGGACCACAACACACCAGGCCTCCCTGTCCATCACCATCTCCTGGAGTTTACCCAAACTCATCTCCATTGAGTTGGTGATGCCATCCAACCATCTCATCCTCTGCCATTACCTTCTCCTCCTGCCTTCAATCTTTCCAAGCATGAGAGTCTTGTCAAATGAGTCAGTTCTGCGCAGCAGGTGGCCAAAGTATTGGAATTTCACCTTCAACATCAGACCTTCCAATGCATACTCAGGACTGATCTCCTTTAGAATGGACTGGTTGGATCTCCTTGCAGTCCAAGGGACTCTCAAGAGTCTTCTCCAACACCACAGTTCAAAACCATCAATTCTTCTGTGCTCAGTTTTCTTTATAGTCCAACTCTCACATTCATACATAACCACTGGAAAAACCATAGCCTTGACTAGATGGACATTTGTTGGCAAAGTAATGTCTCTGCTTTTTAATATGCTATCCAGGTTGGTCACAACTTTCCTTCCAAGGAGTAACCGTCTTTTAACTTCATGGCTGCAGTCACCATCTGCAGTGATTTTGGAGCCCCCCAAAAATAGTCAGCCACTGTTTCCACTGTTTCCCCATCTAATTCCCGTGAAGTGATGGGACCAGATGCCATGATCTTCGTTTTCTGAATGTTGAGCTTTAAGCCAACTTTTTCAGTCTCCTCTTTCACTTTCATCAAGAGGCTCTTTAGTTCCTCTTCACTTTCTGCCATAAGGGTGGTGTCACCTGCATATCTGAGGTGATTGATATTTCTCCTGGCAATCTTGATTCCAGCTTGTGCTTCATCCAGCCCAGTATTTCTCATGATGTACTCTGCATATAAGTTAAATAAACAGGGTGACGATATACAGCCTTGATGTACTCCTTTTCCTATTTGGAACCAGTCTGTTGTTCCATGTCCAGTTTGAACTGCTGCTTCCTGATCTGCATACAGATATCGCAAGAGACAGGTCAGATGGTCTGGTGTTCCCATTCCTGAATAATTTTCCACAGTTTGTGGTAATCCACAGATTCAAAGGCTTTGGCATAGTCAATAAAGCAGAAGTAGATGTTTCTCTGGAACTCTCTTGCTTTTTTGACGATCCAGCAGATGTTAGCAATTTGAGCTCTGGTTCTCTGCCTTTCCTAAAACCAGCTTGAACATCTGGAAGTTCACGGATCACATATTGCTGGAGCCTGGCTTGGAGAATTTTGAGCATTACTTTACTAACCTGTGAGATGAGTGCAATTGTGTGGTAGTTTGAGCATTCTTTGGCATTGCCTTTCTTTGGGATTGGAATGAAAACTGACCTTTTCCAGTCCTGTGGCCACTGCTGAGTTTTTCAAATTTGCTGGCATTTTGAGTGCAGCACTTTCACAGCATCATCTTTTAGGATTTGCAAGAGCTCAACTGGAATGCCATCACCTCCACTAGCTTTGTTCATAGTGATGCTTCCTAAGGCCCACTTGACTTCACATTCCAGGATGTCTGGCTCTAGGTGAGTGATCACACCATTATGATTATCTGGGTCATGAAGATCTTTTAGTACCGATTTTCTGTGTATTCCTGCCACCTCTTTTTAATATCTTCTGCTTCTGTTAGGTCCATACCATTTCTGTCCTTTATTGAGCCCAACTTTGCATGAAATGTTCCCTTGGTATCTCTGGTCTTTCCCATTCTGTTGTCTTCCTCTATTTCTCTGCACTGATCACTGAGGAAGGCTTTCTTCCCTCTCCATCCACACTTGGCCAATGACTAGGAGGCAAGGACCCAGGTGCTACATCATCCCAGGCTAAACATGACTTGGTCCCGGGACCACCCCCCCAACCCCCGCCCTGAGCTATCTGCATTTCCACAGAGTTTGCCCTGACTTCAGAAGCGTGGACTCCAGAGGGTTCCCATCTTTCTTCCCCTCTCTCAGAGTCTATGAGTAGTTTCACATCATTGTTCGAATCCAAGGTCTAACACCCAGGCTTCTAGTCCCATAAGACCAGTTGCAGCTTTATAAGCTAGCAGCTATATTTCAAAGCTGGTTCCTGAAGTTAAAGTGTATCTTTTGCATCAGGACATATGTCTACTGTATCCATTTGTGAAGCCCTCATTCCAGTGGATAGGCCCTTGCTCTCTCTCCACCAACAGCCTTGTTTGTGGTTGTTGTTGCTGTTCAGTTGCTAAGTCATGTCTGACTTTTTGTACCACATGGACTGCAGCATGCATGCCAGGCCTTCCTATTCCTCACTGTCTCCAGGAGTTTGCCCAAGTTCATGTCCATTGAGTTGGTGATGCCATCCTACCATCTCATCCTTTGCCACCCTTGTCTCTTCTTGCCCTCAGTCTTTCCCAACATCAGAGTCTTTTCCAATGAGATGGCTGTTTGCATCAGGTGGCCAAAGTATTGGGGCTTCTGGTTCCGCACCACTCCTTTTAATAAATATTGAGGGTTGATTTGTGTGTTAGGTGGGCCTAGTTGTAAGATGAATGTGTCTGTTCATTGTTGGCAAGTTGATGCCTCAAAGACCCCCTTGTTC
This sequence comes from Aepyceros melampus, assembly GCA_006408695.1. Lineage (NCBI taxonomy): Eukaryota > Metazoa > Chordata > Mammalia > Artiodactyla > Bovidae > Aepyceros > Aepyceros melampus. The sequence goes on from SJXQ01013029.1 coordinate 406,781, forward strand.
TCTGAGACACAAAATCTCTCTGTTATTAAAGCCGAAGGCAGACCTCTTCATGTCACAAGCATTCCCAAGGAATCAGAAGCTACTGATGTGTATCAGTAATTTAAATGGTTTTGCCTATAGGCATTAAGTTGCAATTATCTGCATTAAATTCATTAACTATTGTACCACCTAATTATCCCATGTTTGCAATGGTTTGAAAATTCAGTCTTTCCTTTCTTAAGCAAAATCATTTTGCACGGGCCAAGTATCTGTCTCCATGCCTCGCCAATGCTTCCAGGTGGCAGGCATGCTGGGTCATGGCAGAATGGCCTTGGAAGCTCAGGAACTAACTCAACCTGAACAGGGGAGAAACGATTAAAGGAAGGCAGCCTGGGGTCCAGAGACACCAGAGGGGCTGTATCATCCCTGCTCTTGCCTTCAGATCAAGCCCAGCTTCCCTCTCCCCTGGACTCTTGATACATTTCAGCCTGGCTACCACCCCAGCAGTCCTGTGTGCTGTGAGGACCTTCCATCAGAAGTAAAGACCTATGAGCAGACCTTCACAGGGACCCACTGTGCAGTGAACACACTAAAAAACAGAAAGGAAAAGGGATATTTGGATACAGAAAAATAATTGGGAAAGTCTATATGCCCGGCTGTTCATTTTTAAAAAATATCATTAATAGCAGTGAGGATGTCTACAATATAGTAATAACAGAACTGGAGAAAATAGAACTGACTGTTGAAAATTAATTTGTTTAACTTGAATAAAGTTGTAGTCCACTAATAAGCTACAGATAACTAAAACTGGGGGAGGGGAAGGGAAGGTGAAATAAAATAAAGTCGTATCAAAACCCAGATTTTTACCAATTAAGCAAGGGCTGAGAAAGAAAGACAAAGGGAAAGAAGCCAAACCTGTAAAAATCTTTCATCAGCTCTGAAGGGAAGTTAAAAGTTGTGCTTGTTTAAAAAGATTAAAAAAGATGATTGTCGCTTTAAGAAGGTTCATGGAATGTCTCATTCATTGATTGTAAATGAGTTTTTAAGAATCAGAGAGTTACTTTTTAAAATTTTATAAGACCGAAAACAAAGTATAAAACAATTATCTATCAAAACACACATCAAAACTCAAAAGGAGGATAAGTAGACATAAAGTGGGATGACAGATAGTAAACACAATGTGGCATTTATAAAAATGAATGTAAGTAGAGACTTCCCTGGTGGTCCAGTGATTAGGATGCCATGCTTCCAATGTAGAGGGCATGGGTTCAATCCTTAGATGGGGAACTAAGATTCTACATGTATTGTGACATGACAGAAAAAAAAGGTAAGTGGCCTATCAAGCTATTTAAGTGTCCTCCCTCCCTTTTCGTCCCTGCTAAGTGGCTTGTGGGACCTTTGTCCCCTGATTAGCGATTGAACCCAGGCCACGGCAGAGTGCAGGTCCTAACCACAGGACTGCCAGGGAATTCTCTAAAGGTTGTATTTTTGTTTTAATTTCTGTTAAGTTGCCCCTAAGATATGTTTCTTCAGCAGAAAGATTCTAGAAGTTAAAATGATTCATGGACCAGAAAACACCTGTCAAATTCAAACCAAGCAATAGCCACATTAATTCTGGACAGCACAGTGTTAAGTAGAAGTTTTACCTAAGACTTGCAAGCACACAAAGCAAAAAGCTATAAAAATACACAAGAAATGAGACAAAGACAAGCTTTTTTGTTTTTGTTGAGAGGAAGAAAGTAATTTAGCATTATCAGTCTATTACAGATCCAAGTAGACAGAGATTAAATAAGGATGTAGAAAAAAATGAGACACAATAAATGTAGTCCATCTAACAGACTTAAACTAAATTTCATAATCCACAAATATGGATTACTTTTTCTTTTCAAGTATATATACCTGGTCTAAAAGAAGATCAAATACTAAATCATATCTATAAACACAAGAGTAGAAGTTTTAGAGAGAATACTTTAAGATAACAATGCAGTAAGTTAAAAAATTCAAATAGATATTAAAAAGAAAAAAATACTCAGATATCTAGAAACTAAGAAAAATGATTTACACATTGCTTGGATGGAGAGAAAGATGAAACCAGGAAAGAGAAAGAGATACTGAAAAATGGGAGAGTTAAAAATGGGAGAATGAAAAGTGAGAATGAACTTAACACTTTTGGAACAGAAAATCACAACAAGGGAAAAATAAAAGAAATAAAACAATACCAGAAAAAAAATTTGAAAGAAAGAAGAAATGGAATGAAAAGAAGAAAAAAAAAGAAAAGCAGTTAACTGTAGGGAATAAAGGGTTCCAATGCTGAAGTCAAGTGGACCTGGCTTACTTTTCTTCACTCCAACATACACAGCTCTGTAACCTTGGAACATTTGGTTAATTTCTCTGTGACCCATTTTCCCATGTTTCTCATCTGTAAAATATGGGTAACAGTGCCATTTTTATAGGGTTGCTGTAAAAATTAATTTCAATAATGTCTGATAAAGCTTAAAGCACAGTGTCTGGTGAAATACTGATATAGGCTGAATGAATCTTAAGTGGTTGAAGTGGTAGTTACCTTTTATATAAAATGGTAGTAGTAATAGCAGTGTTATTGAGACTAAAAGCTATGACTTTGAAAGGCAAACAGGACAATCAAACAAAGTCCCTGGTCAACCTTTTAACAATATAAGAAATTGAAAATAAATCATTAAACATGAGAATGAGAATCTAGTAACTGACAGTAAAAGAAAAATTTGAAGTTATGACACTATTACATGTAGTTGTAAGATAAGAAATTTATCATCCTTTGCTCCACATCCTCACCAACATTTGTTATTTCTGATCTTTTTTATAATAACCATTCTGACAACTGTGAGTGATTGCTCATTGTGGTTTTGGTTTGCATTTCCCTAATAGTGATGCTGGACATCTTTTCATGTACCTGTTAGCCATCTTAATGTCTTCTTTGGGAAAATGTCTAGGCAGGTCTTCTGCCCATTTTTAACCAAGTTGTTTGGTTTTTTGCTATTGAGTTTTATGAACTATTTACATATTTTGAATATTAACCCTTTATCTGTCACCTCACTTGCAAATATTTTCTCTCATTTCATAGGTTGCATTTTTGCTTTGCTGATGGTTTCCTTTGCTAGGCAAAGGCTTATAAGTTTGATTAGGTTTCATTTGTTTATTTTTGCTCTTATTTCCTTTGCTTTAGGAGACAGAGCCACAAAAACAGTCCTGTGATTTATGTCAAAGAGTGTTCTACCTACGTTTTCTTCTAGGAGTCTTACCTTTAGGTTTCGGTTTTGGTCTTACCTTTAGGTCTTTAATCCATTTTGAGTTTATTTTATATGATATTAGAGAATGTTCTGAAAATGACCATTTTTGGTATGGTAAAAATGCAATGAAGTTAAATAAAAAGATTAGAAAATGTATGTGTGACACTTCTAAAGACAAAGAATTAACTTCCAAAATACCTAAAGAGCCTCTACAAATTAGTAAAGAATGGAAAAAGAGAAGGAAAGAAAAGAGAATGAGCAAAGATAACAACCAGGCAATTCTGAGATATATAATGTACAACATAAAAAATAGAAATACCTCTATGCTGTTAAAAACAGAAATTTTTTTCACAGCAAAACCAGCAAAAATATTCTAGAAGTATCCATATCAGTTATATCTCAATGAAGTGATATTTTGGTTTTGACTCTCTCTCTCTACCCCATCTCTGCACTGTATCAGGAAATGGAATACACCTACATCTGTATGCACTGAGTCGTGTGTGACTTTTGTGATCCCACGGACTGCAGCCCACCAGGCTTCTCTGTCCATGGGATTCTCCAGGCAAGAAAACTAGAGTGGGTTGCCATTTCCTCCTCCAGGGGATCTTCCCGACCCAGAGATCGAACCCTCCTCTTCTTTGTCTCCTGCATTGCAAGCAGATTCTTTACTCGCCAAGCCATATCTGTATATCTTAACACTAAATGTGCTAAGCACATAGGCTCACAGTAAATGTGGAACTGCTGAACTGAATTATAAATTATACTAGGGGCATGAGAAAAAGTGGTTATTTACAAGAGAGGAAATCCAACTAGAAAACTGACATATGGAAAAAGATCTGGTCTCCCCAGCAATCAAAAGCACTGCAAATTAAAACAGCCGGGCATTGCCATCTTTCACCTACTTCATTAGCAAGAAGTCAAACAAGATCACAGCCTGGTGGCCTCAAGCAACAGGGCAGCTAAGTTGTGACCACTCTCACCCCTTCATTGGAACAGAAGTTGCTGAAGATTTACTGTGATGATTTCAGCATCGCTGTTCCTTTGATATGCTTACAAAAAGGTTCAGTGAAAATGAGACGTAAGCACCTTGGCTGCCGGAGACCCTGAATACCCCATCTTTCTCTCCTGCAGTTACCCAAAAACCTCGAAAGGCAGCTTTAATTTCCTCTCACTGTTCATCTGAGATCTGGTTTCCCAGGCAGCCGAGGCGCTGGGGGAGCGCAGGAAAACCCATCCATCAATTTTGTGGCTGCCATAGCATGGCGATTTCGAATCTTGCAATAAAACAAGATTAATGGGCTTGACTTCAGTTGCTCTGACATTTCAGCAATGAGGGCTGTGTTTGCCAGGTTCTACACCACGTTCCTTCTTGTCTCCGAGCCATTTTGTCATCACCAGCCGGGCCTCTCCCACTCCCTCGGATTCCTGAAGAGAATTGTGGAAAAGGAGCATGTATTGAGAGCTCAGAGGAGGCAAATAGCTCCCATTTTTGCTCATCTTCAAAGGCCAACAGGGATTTCAGTGGGAGATGGACCCTCAGAGCCATGGTTATTGGACCAAGTATTAATTATTTCATTGGTTGAGTGATCATTTCATCTAACAAAATGCACCTACTGTGTATCCAGCACCACGCAAACTCTGGGAGAGGCAGGAGGGGATATACAAAGAATTCTAAAGTGTCTTCTCTCAAGGAGTCTGAGGTTTGCTGGTGTGGTTAGAGCTCGGGGACGTGGTTCTAAATAAAAGTACAAGGACGTAGAGAAAAATGTATGGACACCAAGGGGCAAGTAGGGGAGGAATTGGGAGATTGGGATAGACATATATGTTTATACTACTATGTATAAAATAGATAACTAATGAGAATCTACAGTACAGTATGGGCCTCCCTGCTGACTCAGATGGTAAAGCGTCTGCCTGCAATGAGGAAGACCTGGGTTCGATCCCTGGGTCGGGAAGATTCCCTGGAGAAGGAAATGGCAACCCACTCCAATACTCTTGTCTGGAAAATCTCATGGACAGAGGAGCCTGGTAGGCTACAGCCCACGGAGTCACAAAGAGTCAGACACGACTGAGTGACTTCACTTTCTTCTTTCTTTACAGTACAGTACAGGGAACTCTACTCAATGCTCCTTGGTGACCTAAATGGGAAGGAAGTCCTAAAGGGAGGGGATGTATTATAGGTATGGCTGATTCATTTTGTTATACAGAAGAAACTATCAAAATGCTGTAAAGCATCTCCAATAAAAATTAATTATAAAAAAAAGTACAAGGAAAGAGCACACGAGTTAAGAGAATTTGAGACACGTTTCTTGGGAAAAGTGGGGCTTGAGCTGGACTTTATTTTTTTTATTTTCTTGGCTATGCCACAGGTATGGAGATCTTAGTTCCCTGACCAGCAATTGAACCTGTGCCCTTTGCATTGGAAGCACAGTGTCTTAACCACTGGACCACCAGGGAAGTCCCTTGAGCTGGACTTTAAGAGAAGATGAGGGGACATTCTACAGGGAGGTAAAAAGCATGGGGAGATGCTCAGAAGCGGAAGGCAAGACACAGGCATGATGGGCCTGGAAATGCCTGTATGCCTTTTCATGCCCTGTGTCCTGGTCTGTAAATGTAGCTCAGATTCTGAGTCCAGCATCCATCAGGAACCCTGCTCTTCCTCCGGAGCCTGTCCTTCTTGGCTCTCCCTTTTCTCTTCTTCTTTCTCCCTCTTCCCCACCTGACTTATGTTGATGTGGTTCTACTTGTTACACTGCTTTATAGCATTTTTTAAAAATTACTTTATATTCATAGTAAATTACTATTCATATTGCCTTATCATTCTTATATCGAAATATCCATCTCCTGCAAGAGTTATTGAGCAGCTCGGTATCTGGAACATAGATATTGCTGTTGTTCAGTCCCTAAGTCGTGTCTGACTCTTTGTAACCCCTAGCAGCATGCCAGGCTCTTCTGTCCTTCACTATCTCATAGAGTTTGCTCAAACTCAAGTCTATTAAGACAGTGATGCCACCTAACCATCTCATCATCTGCTGTCCCCTTTCCTTTTGACCCTAATCTTTTCCAGGATCAGGGTCTTTTCCAATAAGTCAGCTCTTTGCATCAGGTAGCCAAAGTATTGCAGCTTCAGCATCAGTTCTTCCAATGAATATTCAATTTTTCCAATGAATATATATGCTATTAATATATATGCACACAGACATACATATTTGTATATGTACATCTAATCTGGATATTCATGCAATATCCAAGGAAAGATATAGAAGATGTTAGTGTTGGTAGTTGCCTCTAGAGAGGGGCAGTGAGTGACGGGGGGCAGAGGAAGGAGAGATCCTTTCTTTTAACTATGATCCCTTTGGTACGTTTTTAATTTTTTAGATAAGTGTATACTGCCCATTAAAAGCAAACAGGAAGGGACTTCCCTGGCGGTCCAGGTTAGGATTCCGTACTGACAATGTAGGGGGCATGGATTCCATCCTTGGGTGGGGAGCTAAGATCCCACAGGCTATGCTGCACAGCCAGAAGATTTTTAAAAAAGAAAAGAACTGTTTTTTAAAAATGCAAATGGAAAATTCCTGAAAAGTAGGTCAGAAGCTATTTCCTCTAAAACAACTACAAAAAACCATTACAAACAAAAAGCAAACACTCTAAAAACAAAGTTGATTGGGCAAAAGACAAGATGGAACAATTAACAAGAGAAGAAGGGTCAGTCGACAGCTAACTGTTCAGTCTTACAAAGAAACAGCCCTTCCCAAACGCAGTTTCTCAACTGAAAGTGCAGGCTGGGCAGTGATGTGCTTAGATAGTCTAGCATGGACCCCCAGTGGGAGGAGGTAAACAGGAAGGGAGGCAGTCAGGAGAGATGGAGGGATGGAGGGGGTATGTCTGATCTGGGCCTTAGGTAGGAGCACTACATTGGAGACTGGGATGGTTTTCTTCCTTGAGCAGGAAACAGGATCTCAGGCTACACGTTCAATTTCCCAGTCTAAGTCTTATCATCTTTTGCAGTATTTATCATCACAGCCTCATGCAAATTTCTGTGAATTTTCTTCCCCTTCCCTGTTTTAAAGTAAAGACCTTAATGAGTCAAAGTACAGAGCCTGAGGAAGAGACTCTGAATGAGCTAACTGCCTCATTCAAAAGTTAACTGTTTCTAGGACAGTTGTAATGGCAATAGAAACCACCCAAATGTTCAACAATTACAAGCTGTTGTTTGCTCTCCTCGACTTTTAATATCTCACCTCATTTAGTTCCCCCAATAGCCGTATAAGTTAGAGTTTATTTCCACTTTATAGGTGAAGTCATGGAGGCTCAGAGCATTTAAATAACTTTCTGAACATCTCACACGCCAAAGGTAGGGTGGCCAGGACTTAAAACCAGGCTGCACAGTCCTCTTACATGATGTCCAGATGGAGACCTTTTCTCTCGTCCTCACAAGGCCGAAAATAGTGTGGGCAAGAGAGCCAACATTATAGTCAGGAATGGGTAGGTCTCACCCCACCTGTCACCCTCTGGACCCCCAGACACGTGGATGGAGTGAGGAGAAGGAGCCAGGAAAGGTCACTTGCTGACGTGAGCACAGAGATGATTAACAAATCAATGAGATGAGTTTCCACAGAAACCATCCACCTAAAGTGATACCAATGAGTTCCTGGATGGATGAAGGACCTTCTGAAATCTTGATAACCATCTTGAAGGAAGACAAGCTGTCAGGCTATAAGTGGAAGAATCCCCTTGTTCAACCCTTTTTTAAACACCACTGCACCAGGCAACAGAGTGGACAAGAAACTCTATTGCAGCCAAAAAACTTTTGTTGATTAATAAGGAATTTCAAAAAAGTGAAGTTGGATGAGTCACTAGTACTTGTCCATAACTATCCAGAGAGACCTATCTGAAAAGCATCACCCCAGACAATTAATGGCATCTCTCTTCCACCAGTCCTTATCTCACTGACCCTTTGTGGTACTTGATCACACCTGCCTTCCTGTCTTCCTTTCTTGCCTCTCTGCATCACTGTCTCAGTGTCCTCACCTGGGATATCTTCTCTGAACATCCCAATTTTTTGTCTGTCTTCTACCCTCTCTAGTGACCAAGCAGCTTGTCCAACCCTCACCCTACTTTGGGTAACTATAAACCCCCTCCATCCGAGCTCAAATCACCTCCCCCTCCTCCACTTCTACCTCCTCCTTCAATGCCTTTCTTAGGTCAAGAGACCAGCAACCCTCCAAGTACCTTAAGAAACAGACTCAACCATTCCTTTCATTCACCTCCAGGGTTTAATCAGTAATCATTTTTCAGTTGATCTGCTTTCTCAATATCTCATAAATCTAGCCTCTCTTTTCCATCTCCTTTTATACTACCTTGATGTGGGGTCCCCATATCTTGAATTAAAAAAAAAACTTTATTGAAGTTTAGTTGTTTTACAATGTTGTGTTAGTTTTGCTGTACAGCAAAGTGCATGCATGCTCAGTAACTTCAGTCATGTCAACTCTGTGCGACCTTATGAGCTGTAGCCTGCCAGTCTCCTCTGTACATGGGATTCTCCAGACAAGAATACTAGAGTGGCTTGCCATTTCCTCCTCCGGGGATCTTCCTGCTCTAGAGCTCAAATCCACATCTCTTACGTCTCCTGCATTGGCATGTTCTTTACTACTAGCACTACCTGGGAAACCCTTCCCATTCAGGTCACTATAGAGCATTCAGTAGAGTTCCCTGTGCTATACAGGAGGTTCTTATTAGTAATATTTTTCTTACATATATAGTGTAAATGTGTCAATCCCAATCTCCCAACTCACCCATCCTCTCTTCCCCTCTTGGTTTGTTCTCTATGTCTGTGTCTCTATTTCTGCTTTGCAAATAAGATCATCTATACCATTTTTCTAGATTCCACACTGGCTCTGACCCCCCATCCCTAGAGGTTAAGCTTTCCCTGACTTCCTGGAAAACACTCTCTCTCCTCAGCTATGTGCTCATAGCTCTTTTTTTCATCAAAAAGAAGATGAGGGATAAAAGTAACAGTAGCCAGCATTTACTGGGTGCTCCTGAGTCATGCACTGGGCTCATAACTACTCTGGTGCATTATTTCAGTGAATCCTCACCATAGTCCTCTGAGCTCACCTGCTTTAAAGGCAAAGAAGCCATCATCAACATGTTTATTCTGTATTGCCTGGTTTTTTGTTTTGTGTAGACATTTTTTTCATGTGGATCATTTTTTTAAAGTCTTTATTGAATTCTGTCTCTCAAACCATCTTCACCAGAAGAGACGAGCAATGCACTAAGACTTGGCTTTTCCTTTATTTCAGTTTCCCTCCCATCTAGCCATTTCTTGGGGCCTAAGTTTGATCTCATGTTCAGATCTACGTATGTCATGTTGACAAGCTGGCTGGCTCAACAAACCAAGTCTTTCTTGCATTAAGGCAACAAAGGTCCTTCCCTGGCAGTCCAGTGGATAAGATACTGCCCTCCATTGCAGAGGGCATGGTTTCCATCCCAGGTCAGGAAACTAAGATCCCACATTCCATGAGGTACAGCCAAAAAATAGGAAAGGAAAAAAAGAAAACAACAAAGAAACTGGCTTATGATTAAAGGAAATGACTACATGGGAGAAAATTTCCAGACTGTCATCCAACAATTTATATATGGGCAGACGAGGGTACTGTTTAGATGGCCACACCACAATATTGACTTCCTGAGATGAAATATCAGAGCTAGACGCAGGACTTAAAGAGATCAATCTCACTGAGCCTGGCTGCACAGAACTGTTTTCTAGTGTGATTCAGCCCCCAAAGCTCGGTTACTTTAATGCATCTGAGTCTGTGCTTCGTTTTTCATTAAATCTGTCATTTGACAAATGCAGGCTTCAACGTGGCCAGCCACGGAGGCGGCTGGCTGAGAGAAGGCCTGTCTGGAATGGCCATTTTTGGAATCTGAGGGAAAAGAAAGTATTTCAAGGCCATAACAGATGCCCTAGGCAGCCTGGGCCTGGGGTAGGGATACAGGGTCAGGCTTGGTCATTGTCCCACGTCAGGGGATCCTATTCAAGTATTCATGACCAGACCAAGAACACAGAGGAGTAAGATCTATTCCAGTCCCTGCCTTTAGCTGATGTGGTTGCTTTTCTGCAAGGATACGAAAGGGGTAAAGATTCAGCACTTATTAAGCACTGAGTATGTGCCAGCCACTGGGCATTGTACTCCGTATTTTGTTCTCTTCAGTTGCTAAGTCGTGTCTGTACATGACCACTGGAAAAATCATAGCTTTGACTACAGGTCAATGCTAATCTCTCAATTAACTTAAAAGCTTTTGCACAGCAAAGGAATCCATAAGTAAGATGAAAAGATAACCCTCAGAATGGGAGATAATATTTGCAAATGAAGCAATGGACAAAGAATTAACCTCCAAAATATACAAACAGCTCAATATCAGAAAAACAATCCAATTAAAAAAATGGACAGAAGATCTAAAAGACTGTCTCTCCAAAGAAGCATAAAAAAGGGCCAAGAGGTATGTGCAAAGGTGCTTAACATGTTTGTATGGATGTGAGAGTTGGACCATAAAGAAGCCTGAGCACTGAAGAATTGATGCTTTTGAACTGTGGTGCTGGAGAAGACTCTTGACAGCCCCTTGGACTGCAAGAAGATCAAACCAGTTGATCCTAAAGGAAATCAACCCTGACTATTCATTTGAAGGACTGATGTTGAAGCTGAAGCCCTGATACTTTGGCCACCTGATACAAAGAGCTGACTCATTGGAAAAGACCCTGATGCTGGGAAAGAGTGAGAGCAGGAGAAGGGGGTGACAGAGGATGAGATGATTGGATGGCATCACTGACTAAATGGACATGAGTCTGAGCAAACACTGGAAGATAAAGAAGGATAGGGAAACCCAGTGTGCTGCAGTCCATGGGAGTCGCAAAGAGTTGGACGTGACTGAGCGACTGAACAACAACCAAAAGCACTGACATATACACTACCATGTGTAAAATAGATAGCTAGATGGAAGCTGCTGTATAGCACAGGGAGCTCAGCTTCATGCTCTGAGATGACCTGGGATGGGGGGCAAGGAGGGAGCCTCAAGAGGGACAGGATATATGTATACATATAGTTTATTCAATCTGCTGCACAGCAGAAACCAACACAGTGTTATAAAGCAACTATAATAAAAAATAAAAGTAATTTTCAAAATGAGGAAGAGGAGAAAAAGGATTCCACCAGAGAGGAGTCAGGAGGTGACAAAGACTTTCTGCTTTACCAAACTTGAGTCAGGCTCCTCTGAGTCCTCATTCTAACTTTGAGCTCAGTTCCTGGCCTGCTTATTCCAATTTTAGCAAGAATCTTGCCAGCTTAGTTTAAAGAAAATCCCCTATCCTTGATCCTATCTGATCAAATTCCTTACTTTTCACCCTTGAGAGCTTATTGCCCTGGCCTGCCCTCAGCAAATATCCTGTCAAGTTGGTTTAGACAGGATCCTCCTTAATTCTGCTATTTTGTCTTAGTGATTTTCCATCACAGCCCTTACCTGCTCTTTGGTTATAAATCTCCACTTGCCCTTATTATATTCATAGATGAGCCCAAGTCTTCCTCCCCTGCAAAAGCCATTGTATTGGGGTTTCTTTCATGGTCCAGTGGTTAAGACACCGCCTTCCAATTCAAGGAATGAGGGTTCAATCCCTGGTCAGGGAACTAAGATCTCACATGCCACAGGGCAACAAAACCCGAGTACCAAAGTGAAGACTCAGTACAGCCTAAATAAAATAAATAAACTCTTTAAAAAATTGCAGTAATCCTACCTTGAGTAAAGTCTTCCTTACCATTTTTAACAAGTACCATAGATTATTTTTCTCTTTGAGGAGGCAGCCAGTTCCCAGAAACAGAATGGATATATAGTGCATCCAAGTAGATAAATAGCTGACTCATTGAAAAAGACCCTGATGCTGGGAAAGATTGAAAGTAAAAGGAAAAGAGGGCAACAGAAGGTGAGATAGTTAGATAGCAACACTGACTCAATCAACATGAATCTGAGCAAACTCCAGGGAGATAGTGGAAGACAAAGGAGCCTGGCATGCTGCAGTTCATGGGGTTGCAAAGAGTTGGACTCGACTTAGCGACTGAACAACAACAGTAAAGTAGATGAAAGCTTATCTAGCCTCCTAAAAACATCCTTGGCAACTTCCCCACACCTCCTCAAGTACACACCTGTGGACAGAAGCAGTGGAAATGCCCCCAATCCCCCAAGTATGGCATGGAACCAGCTTAGAAAGGGGCCATTTGGAGAGAAATAAAAGATGCTCTTGCCTGCATAAGTGGTAAGTCACATCAGTTATGTCTGACTCTCTGTGAACCATAGACCGCCAGGCTCCTCTGTCCATGGGATTCTAGAATACAGGAATGGGTTGCCATGTCCTCCTCCAGGGCAACTTCCCAACCCAAGGATCAAACCTGTGTCTCTTAAGTCTTCTGCAGTAGTAGGTGGGTTCTTTACCACTAGCGCTACCTGGGTGTGGACCCACCATCAAAACTCTTCACCCCACACCTACCGATTTCCAAGACTCTTGACACTACCTTTGACTGAGGTCAAGTTTCCTCGGCTCTCCCATGATGTGAGCCAAAACAGAGTTAAGTTGCATTGTGGACAGCCAGGAATGTTTCTTGCACGCAGCAGAAGATGTATTGCCTTTCTGTGCCCCTCACTGGCTAGACTGGGATACTTAACAGAGCTGTCCATGTCTTATTCACTTTCATGTCTCTAGTGTCTCTTATGGAATTGCACTTATATAAGCACTCAATGGATGAGTATGAAATAACAGTAAGCAAAACAAACTAAAAAATAAAAAATACGAAAAACAATCAAAATTCACACTCATTGATTACATACAGATATGCCATTTGAAATAATTCATTTCTCCTCCTAGATCCAAAACAAGAATAGTAGCTCCTGCCTCTGTGGAATGGTATCTGCTTGGAATTCCTTATATGTGCACAGATTTAAATGGCAATTTGGGTTAAAAAAAGGAAATAAAACAGAAGAAATTCCCCCAAAGAATAGCATTATTTTAAAAAATGAAACCTCAACTCAACCCCTAAAATGTTTATTTAGAAAACTGGAAATGTTGAGCCCTATCACAAATACATTATTATTTTAGATTATCTGACATTATGATTAATAAAACGTCAAAACCAGGCTGCTTGAGTACATGCTATAAATCATCTTCCAGACACCAGGATGGGTACTGCTTCTGATAGGTGCTCCCAGATCCAGGGGTGTTGTCCGAATGGGTGGGCACATCACCTAGGAAGCTTTGACTCATAGATTCAAGCTCTGATTCAAGCTCTGAATCCTGAGAGATTCAGTCATTAGGAGCAGTCCTGGGTGGCTCAGTGGTAAAGAATCTGCCTGCCAACGCAGGAGATGCAGGTTTGATCCCTGGCTTGCGAAGATCCCCTGGAGGAGGAAATGGCAACCCACTCCAGTATTCTCACCTGGGAAATCCCATGGCCAGAGAAGCCTGGAGGGCTACAGTCTATGGGTTCACAAGGAGTCAGACACGACTGGCGACTAAACAGCAGCAGCATTAAGGCTCCAGAATGGCAGAGCAAGGGTCCCCTTGGAGAACTTCTCAATGCTTCCAGCAAGGGGTGAAGCGAATTCTATGGCATCTGAGGTCACATCACTGAGGTCAGGGAGCAGAACCTCCCAACCAGCATGCTTCCTTTTCTGCATCATAGCCTCCAGCGGGGATTGATTACTTTGTTCAGAAGGCAGAATCAGCAGATGTTACTGATATGGGACTGGAATTCTGCACTGCGGCTACCACACAAAGCTTTCTTTCTTTCTTTTTTTCAAGCCAAAGCAGCATTAGTAAAGGCTCAGACATGAAAAGGAATGAAGTTGGGTCATTTGCAGAGATGTGAATGGACCTAGAGTCTGCCACACAGAGTAAATTAAGTCATAAAGAAATTTAATATTGCACATTAACTCATGTATATATGGAATCTAGAAAAATGGTACAGTTGAACCTATTTTCAGGACAATAATAGAGACACAGACATAGAGAATGGACTTGTGGATACAGGGAGGAAGGGAGTGTGGGACAAATTGAGAGAGTAGCATTGACATATATATGTCACTGGGTGTAAAATAGATAGCTAGGGGGAAGCTGCTGTATAGCACAGGGAGCTCAGCTTAGTGCTCTGTGATGACCTAGAGGGGTGGCATGGAGAGTGGGAGGGAGACTCAAGAGAGGGGATTATACATATGCGTGTGAACTAAGTTATTCAGTTATGTCTGACTCTGTGACTCCATGGACTTTAGACCACCAGGTTCCTCTGTCCACAGAATTCTCCAGGCAAGAGTACTGCAGTGGGTTCCCATTTCCTCCCCCAGGATATATGTATACATATAGCTGATTCATATTGTTGTACAGAAGAAACTAACACAATGTTCTAAAGCAACAATTCCCCAATAAATAAATAAACTTTAATACAGAAAATAAGCCTTCCTGTTTTAATTGATTCAGTGTTGGGTCATGTGTGAGATCTGCTATTTAAGATGTGCATTTATAGGCCACTGTTGAAACAGCTGCTTTTAAAATTCCTTGGGCTGCAGACTTGCTACATGCAGCAAGACTCTGTCATCAGAGTTGTCATTTTTACCAGCATCTGTCTGCCCTGCTCTGGTGGAGATGCAGGCATCTCTACTAGGGCATCAGTTCAATTCAGTTCAGTCAATCAGTCATGTACAACTCTTTGTGATCCCATGGACTGCAGCACTCCAGGCTTCCCTGCCCATCATCAACTCCCAGAGCTTGCTCAAACTCTTGTCCTTTGAGTCAGTGATGCCATCCAACCATCTCATCCTCTGTCATCTCTTTCTCCTCCTGCCTTCTCTTTCTCCCCCTGCCTTCAATCTTTCCCAGCATCAGAGTCTTTTCCAATGACTCAGCTCTTCACATCAAGTGGCCAGAGTATTGGAGCTTCAGCATCAGTCCTTCCAGTGAATATTCAGGAATGATCTCCTTTAGGATTGACTGGTTTGACCTCCTTGCAGTCCAAGGGACTCTCAATAGTCTCCTCCAACACCACAGTTCAAAAGCATCAATTCTTCAGTGCTCAGTTTTCTTTATGGTCCAACTCTCACATCCATACATGACTACTGGAAAAAACCATAGCCTTGACTAGATGGACCTTGTCAGCAAAGTAATGTCTCTGCTTTTTAACATGCTGTCTAGATTGGTCATAGCTTTTCTTACAAGGAGCTTTTAATTTCACAGCTGCAATCACCATCTGCAGTGATTTTGAAGTCCGAGGAAATTAAGTCTATCACTGTTTCCGTTGTTTCCCCATCTATTTGCCATGAAGTGATGGGACTGCATGCCATGATCTTTGTTTTTTTGGATGTTGAGTTTTAAGCCAGGTTATTCACTCTCCTCTTTCACTTTCATTAAGAGACTCTTTAGTTCCTCTTTGCTTTCTGTCATAAGGATCGTGTCATCTACATATCTGAGATTATTTCTGACATTTCTCCCAACAATCCTGATTCCAGCTTGTGCTTTCCAGCCCAGCATTTTACATGATGTACTCTGCATATAAGTTAAATAGCAGAGTGACAATATACAGCCTTGACGTACTTCTTTCCCAATTTGGAACCAGTCTGTTGTTCTATGTGTGTTTCTAACTGCTGCTTCTTGACCTTGACCCTATGAGGGCATAACATACAACATTTGCCCCTCTTTTGTCTCCAACTGCAAATGAGAGAGCAAGGACACTGGGCACTGGTAAATGAGAGTGAAACAATCTAAAAAGAAATAGAATTTAAACAAACCTCTTTCCCTGAACAATCTGCCCCTAAAAGAATGCTCCAGTCACACAACCTTGCCTTTGAACCCTCAGTTTTTCTCTCCAGGCCCTACCCATGTGTCGTCTTGAGCTCCCCCTAGAGGCTGGAGCACATTAGGATCAGGAATCGCAGCTCCACCTTGAGAGGACTGGACCTAACTCTCTCTCTCTGTTTTTAAAGTGTGTGTTAAGTGTTCAGTGGCTCAGTCCTATTGGACTCTTTGAAACCCCATGGACTGTAGTCTAGTAGGCTCCTCTAATCCCTTCCAGAGCAAGAATACTGGAGTGGGTTGCCGCTTTCTCCTCCAGGGGATCTTCCCAACCCAGGGATTGAACCCAAGTCTCCTGCGTTTCCTGCACTGCAGGCAGATTCTTTACCTCATGAGGCCCTGGGGAAGCCCCTTCAAATATATGAGAAACTATGTATTTACTGTCCTCTCTCTTTTTTTTAACCTTCAGTTCAGTTCAGTCACTCAGTCATGTCCGACTCTTTGCCACCCCATGAATCACAGCACGCCAGGCCTCCCTGTCCATCTCCATCTCCCGGAGGTCACTCAAACTCACATTCATTGAGTCAGTGATGTCATCCAGCCATCTCATCCTCTGTCGTCCCCTTCTCCTCCTGCCCTCAATCCCTCCCAGCATCAGGGTCTTTTCCAATGAATCAACTCTTCGCATGAGGTGGCCAAAGTACTGGAGTTTCAGCTTTAGCATCATTCCTTCCAAAGAACACCCAGGGCTGATCTCCTCTAGAATGGACTGGTTGGATCTCCTTGCAGTCCAGGAACTCAAAAGAGTCTTCTCCAACATCACAGTTCAAAAGCATCAATTCTTCGGCGCTCAGCTTTCTTCACAGTCCAACCGTCACATCCATACATGACCACTGGAAAAACCATAGCCTTGACTAGATGGACCTTAGTCAGCAAAGTAATGTCTCTGCTTTTCAATATGCTATCTAGGTTGCCTTAAGCAGTATCTATAATTGGCTTCCCTTTTGGCTCAGATGGTAAAGAATCTGCCTGTAATGCGAGAGACCTGGGTTCTATCCCTGGATCAGGAAGATGCCCTGGAGAAGAAATGGCAATGCACTCCAGTATTCTTGCTTGGGAAACCCCATGGACAGAGGAGCCTTGCAGGCTATAACAGGGTCGCAAAGAGTCAGACACAACTGAGTGACTAACACATACACACCCTTAATAAACCTTGCAGTTCCTACCATCTGCCATCTGGGTTCCTTTTGCAGGTCCCCCAGTCCTCAGGCTCACATTAATGTGGTGATCATGTGCAGGGTTGGCTGGGTTTGTGAACATCCACCATGAACCTCAGGAGTTAAGCCAGTCTGCCTGCACCATCATCAGAGCTGGTCACTCAGAGCTATGTCTGCGGAAACCTATGGTCCATGAACAGATGGGAGTTTCCTCTCAATATATCCCCTGTGAACTCCTTCCACACCACTTGGCAGCCTCTTTTCTCATCCAGACCCTGAGGGTCAATTTGGAGGCAAATGGTGCCCATATGGACGATGTTTGAATGGAAAGCATGTGCAGCTGTTGGGGCTGCCAGGACCAGATGTTTAACTGATGATCTTCTCGGGCTCAAGATGAACTTGTCTGAAGTGGTGTTCACAGGAGACTGCCTGCTGAGAAACTACTGCTCTACCTTAGAAAACGGTTGTCTTTCAGCAAGTCTAAAATAGCCTGAGATTCAAGGAACTTGGTAAGAGAGAAAGGCAAAGGTTTTATAAAGCAGAGGTCCCCCACTGGTAGGTGTGTGGTTTGCAGCTATTACTGTGTTTGGCCTCCCAGCTTTTAAAAAAATTAATTGCCATGATTTTATGAATTGCTCATGAAAGTACCACCTCCAACATTGCACACATGGCTTGCTTTCCTATTTCACTACACCTGCCTGGCTAGAGCATGCCGCTCAGTTCTGTTTTTCCCAGTTTTATGACTCTGGGGCATGGCAGGATTCAGGGACTTCTTCTGAGTTGCTGTTCTTGGCTGAATGTTGAAGAGTAGGTCATAGAGTAATCCTGTTTTGTCTTTGTTTCTCTAAAGTGGGGGAAATTAGTTTTTAGCTCCCTCTTGAAGAATACAATGATACATTTTATAGAAAGGAGTTTTGAAGCTCTCACCCACTGCTGGAACTGGCCAAGAACATAGCCATATCAGAGATCCTGGAGGCCCACAGGCTGCTCAGATAAGGGATCCTGAGGTCTGAGATCTCAGCCATGACTGACATCAGATGATGTCACCAGATGACATCATCTGTCAAAGGGAGCAGAAGTTTCATAGTCTCAACTGATGTAACCGCGTCCATCGAGATGGTTCTTGGAGTAAGGGCATGCTGCAGACTTTCCTACTCCACTTCTTTATCTTTCTGGGGGTTCAGAGGCCCAATTGCCACACACTGGAGGGGCATGTGGCTGAGTTCTAGCCAGCTGGGCAGAAACAAGGTGTTTCCCATGCTCAGAGCTTCATCGTCTCTCCCTTTCCATGGGTGGCATGGGAGGAGCTTTGATGTTCAACAGAGCCACAAAACAGAAGGATCCTGGATTCCTCAGTCACCGCTACCTCCCACTGAAATGACTTTTCTTCCTTTCCCTCTTCCGCCCTCTCCTTCCTCATCCCCTCCTTTGAATCTCATGTTCTCCAGGATGGAATACAGAGAAAACCCTAAAGATGCCACACACACACACACAAACACACACACACACACACACACACACGTGCCTTAGAACTAATCGATGAATTCAATAAAGCTGAGCTGCAGGATACAAAATAAATATACAGTAATCTGTTGCATTTCTATACACTAATAGTGAACTTCAGAGGGACAAATTAAGAAAGCAATCCCATTTACAATTTCAACAGAGCATAAAATATCTAGGAATAAATTTAATCAAGGGGGTGAATGATTCATACACTGAAAACTATAAGACACTGACGAAAGAAGTTGAAGACACACATATATGGAAAGGTATTTTATTCTCATGAATTGGAAGAATTAGTATTGTTAAAACATCCTTGCACAAATTCAAAGTAATCTGTGTAAAATTTCCATGGCGTATTTCACAGAATTATAACAAATAATTCTAAAATTTGTATGGAACCACATCAGTTGTGTTAACGTTACTCAAACTTATCAGGCAGATTTTCTTTAAGCCATATCCTTCTCATTCTTTTTAAATTTTTAAAAAATAACTTTATTTATTTACTTTTGGCTGTACTGGGTCTTCGTTGCTGTGCTCAGGCTTTCTCTAGTTGCAGCGAGTGGAGGCTACTCTCTAGCTGTGGTGCTCAGGCTTCTCACTGCAGTGGCTTCTCTTGCTGCAGAGCATGGGTTCTAGGGTGCATGGGATTCAGTAGTTGTGTCACATGGGCTTATTTGCCCTGAGGTATGTGGGATCTTCCTGGACCAGGGACAAAACCCATGTCCCCTTCATTGGCAGGCAGATTCTTAACCACTGGACCACGAGGGAAATCCCTAAGTCCTTGCTTTAATTGACTGATCTGGTACCTGGCTAATGATCAAACAGCAAAAACTAGTTTTAGTCAATAAAGATCATCTTCAAAATGTGCTACTCCAAAGTTAAAAAAAAAATACCTACCTAACACCCCATTACCTGGAACACCAATCTGGAGTTCACAGATAGGACTCACAAGCCCCCGAGTCTCTATGGAGATTCATCACATTCTGCCTCAGCCTGCCTGGCCAGTGATGTTTGCCAACTTTTCACATATTTCTTCATCTTCAAAATGGAAACAAGGCTATTTCTCAGCTGGAGATATTGAGAAGAATAAATAATAAGCAAGTGTTTGTAAAGCAGTTGACACCAGCTAAAGGGCTGCTGATCAAGAAAAAGTGAAAGAACTCATAAATCCCATTAACATCATCCTATCTGTCTCAACCTCTCCCTGTCCACTTACTTACCATCATTCATTTTTAATCAGAAAATAAGTTACCTTAGTACAGAGGAGTTTTTAAAGTGCACACAGAAAATATGACTAAAAGAGATCAGGTGCAGGTGTTGAAAAACTGGCATTGACTGCCAGCAAACAAGTGATCCACATTACTCAAGCCCAAGCTGGTTGCACGTACCCTTGGCTCCTGCTACCTCTATTCAATCAAGGCACTTGAGAGCAAATGGATGATATGTTTTCCTGTCAAGGCCCTGTATGTGGTTGCAGTCAGCACCTTGAGCCAGAGAAAAAAGAGAAGAAAATCGAGAGCAAAATGAAAAGAGAGAACACATAAGCCTGAGAGTACGGGTGTCCACGTGTGACCAATACATATGACTTTTCAAATGTTTATTACTGTCTACTTGACCTACTGTGGACATGCCAGAGAATGGCTGATATGCTCACATATCTAGGTAGGTGTCTGGTGTTGAGCAGGCTATTCAGTAAATCATTGTCACACACGGAATTTGCTTTAAACAAAGCAGCAGTTAAAACTAGATCTTTTTTAAAGTTCTTCAAAGTTTTATCATATTTGATAGCAACTTCTTCATTGGTTACAAAGCCTAAGCCCATATACAAAATTCGGAACACACTTAGAAGCCTCTTTTGAAGAATACTTTGTTCAGTTGCTAAGTTGTGTCTGACTCTGTGCAACCCCATGGACTGCAGCGTGCCAGGCTCCCCTGCCTTCCACTACCTCCCAGAGTTTGCTCATTCATGTCCATTGAGCCGGTGATGCTATCCAACCATCTCATCCTCTGTCACCCACTTCTCCTGCTCTCACTCTTTCCCAGCATCAGGGTCTTTCAAATGCCTTACTCTTTTTTTAACTGAGTTTTATAAAAAAAAAAATAACAATGCAATATTTCAATACTGCTTTGAAAACTTAAATGTGCAGCCACAGGATGT
>SJXQ01013029.1:427957-445323 GCA_006408695.1 Aepyceros melampus
ACAGGGTGGGGGGTGGGAGGGAAGTTCAGGAGGGAGGGGATATACATATACATATATCTGGTTCACTTCGTTGGCACGATGAGGGAAACAGTAGGCAAATTCATTTCTGTGTAACAACAATGCAAATCAAAACTCTGTGGTGTCCCCCTAGTATAAAATTTAACTTCTGCTTTGAGTCAAGGACACAACCTTAAATGTTATCACGTGCCAGAGAAAACCCAAACACACAGGTGAGAGGACCAAATTGTGGTTGGACAATTCAACGTCATGCACTAGTCGCATGCAGATCTGATGGAGGTGTTTAGGGGCTGGTAGCTTAGTTCACCTGGGCCAAAGGACAGGAACAAGACTATGAACAAATGCTCTGGTTTTCTCTCCCTTACCTAATATGGACTTCCATGACAGCAGTGACGACTGAGATTCAAATGTTCTCCCACTTTTTAAACTAATAATTTTTGTGTGTGTGTGTGTGTGTGTGTGTGTGTGTGTGTTTCTTTTTGAGCCATGCTGTGCAGCCTGTGGGATCTTAGTTCCCTGACCAAGGATCAAACCCGTAACTGATGCATTGGAAATTTGGACTGGACTGCTGGGGCAATCCCTAACTATTTTTCCACTTAAAAGTGCTAATAAACTATGGAAAGTACTCTTTCTGTGTATCTTTACATACATATAACTGAAACCACTGATTTAAAATTCATGTGTTGGGGTGGTCCTAAGATAGCAGAGAGGGCTTCCCTGGTGGCTCAGAGGTTAAAGCGTCTGCCTCTAATGCAGAGAGACCTGGGTTCAATCCCTGGGTCAGGAAGACCCCCTGGAGAAGGAAATGGCAACCCACTCCAGTACTCTTGCCTGGAGAATCCCATGGACGGAGAAGCCTGGTGGGCTACAGTCCACGAGGTCGTACAGAGTCGGACACGACTGAGTGACTTAACTAACTAACTAAGATAGCAGAGGAGTAGGAGAGGGAGACTAATTTCTCCCCAACAAATTCATCAAAAGATCACTTGAATGCTGGCAACTTCTACAAAACAACTTCTAAATGCTGGCAGAAAGGCAGCCCATGCTCTTCGAAAAGAGGTAGGACAAAATATAAAAGACAAAAGAGTTAGAGACAGAGATCCATCCTTTGGAGGGATTCGTGAAGGAAGAGAAGTTTCCAAACAGTAGGAACCCTTCTCACAGGCAGGTCTGTGGGGAATTTCAGAATCTCAGAGGGTAACATAACCAGGAGAAGAAAAAAACAGAAACAAAAAAACCCACAGAATATGCGCCTAAGTGCAACTGCCAGCGGAGAAGTAGCCCAGACACTTGTGTTGGCCACCAGCGAGCAGGGGCTGGACAGGGAGGCGTGGGCTGCATAATCAGTGCTTAGGGTAAGGACCTGGACTGAATGCCCGGAGGACAATCTGAGGGAGGAAATGTGAAACAGCAATCTCAACTGTGGGATCACCAGAGAGGAAAAAAAAGAGAGACAGAGAGAACTTTCCCGCGAAAGGCTCTAACGTGCAGATTGGCCTGCTCACACAACAAAGGACTGAGCGAATACCAAACACACCCCTCCCGACCGCCTGAGGCATAGAGGCCGGTGTGCAACAGCCAGAGCCGGAAGGCAAGGGGCTGCTGCAATCTCGGTGACAGAGACCGGCATCCTCCACCAAAATGTGAGCTGGCTCCCAGTTGCTAACCATGTCTTCCTGGGATCCTGGATGGTTGACATCTGCCAGGAGGGTCACACTCAGAGATCAGCTCCCCAGAGGAGACACATGGCACACCTCAGATGGTGCTCTTGCGGTGCGCCTGGGAAACCGAGTGGCTCGGACTGAAGAGGTGACTAAGATGCATGGCCCATGTGGGACAGTGTGCTTGCCAAACACCTGATTGCCTGAGCTGCTCAGATCTGGGAAGGGCACAAAACGCACACTCAACTGAGTCTATGCCCTTGCAGAGTACCCAAGAACCTGAACGGCTTAGACCTGGGAGATGCACGAAATGCAGGGTCTGCTTTGGACAGTGCCCCTGCAGAGCACCCTGGAGACGAGCAGTGTAGACCCAGGAAGCACACGCCACCTTGAGCTGAGGCAAACCCAGTCAATACATGTAAGTACTCCCCACACACACCAGAGATATTTGTTTGAGATGTTCCTGCCTCCCCATAACACAACCGAACAAGTGAGTCTAAATAAGTGACCATATTCACCTCCTTGTGTCAGGGCAGAAATTAGACACTGAAGAGACTTGTGAACAGAGGAAGCCAAAATAAGAGGGAACCCCCTTATTTGGGAACCCCCCCCAAAAGAAGGGGGAACCACTCTGGAAGTGACTGGTGCAACAGATTAAAACCCTGTAGTTAACATTGACTAAGCATTGGAAGGGGCCTATAG
The DNA here is from genome assembly GCA_006408695.1 of Aepyceros melampus. NCBI lineage: Eukaryota > Metazoa > Chordata > Mammalia > Artiodactyla > Bovidae > Aepyceros > Aepyceros melampus. The sequence goes on from SJXQ01013029.1 coordinate 430,339, forward strand.
ACCTTGAGAACAAGTACAAGCTGGAACAAGGACCTATCTGAAACTGAACTGACCCACACTGCCCACAATAGCTCCAGAGAAATTCCTAGATATATCTTTACTATTATCACTTTTTAATTTTTTAAATTTAACTTCTCTATTACTCCTTTAATTTTCATCTTTATAACCTATTTTCTTGCAAAAAAAGACCTTATTTTAAAGCAAATTTCATATATATATTTTATAATTTTTGTGATTTTTTTGTAATTTTAATATTTTTTTGAGAGTCTAACCTCTACTCTAATATCCATTTTGGATACTGAAGATTAGGTTCTTTAAAGGTACAAAATTGATAACAAATACCAAAAAGCAAAGATTACTGGCTTAATTGCTCTCTCCCCTTTTGATCTCCCTTTTCTTCCCCAGGTCATCTCTAGCTCCTCCCTCCCCCTTCTCTTCTCTACTTAACTCTGTGAATCTCTCTGGGTGTTCCAGGCTGTGGAGAACACTTAGGGAACTGATTACTGGCTAGATTGATCTCTCCCCTTTTGACTCCCCCTCTTCTCCTCCTGGTCACCTCTCTCTCCCTCCTCCCTCTTCTCTCCTCTATGTAACTCTTTGAACCTCTCTGGGTGTTCCAAACTGTGGAGAGCACTTAGGGAATTGATTACTGGCTATATTGCCCTTTCCTCTTTTGATCCCCCTCTTCTCCTTCTGGTCATCTCTACCTCCCTTCTCCCTCTTCTCTTCTCCATGTAACTCTGTGAACCTCTCTGGGTATCCCTCACTGTGGAGAATTGTTTCACCATTAACCTAGATGTTTTATCATCTGTGCTGTATGGATGGAAAAGTCTTTGAGGCTACTGTAAGAATAAGACTGAAAGCCAGAGGCAGGAGGCTTAACTCCAAACCTAGAGAATATCAGAGAACTTCTGATTCCAGGGAACATTAATAGACAAGAGCTCACACAAAAGCCTCCATACCTACACTGAAACCAAGCTCCACCCAAGAACCAACAAGTTCCAGAACAAGACATACTACACTAATTCTATACAGCAAAGCAGGAACACAGCCCTAAGCATTAAAAGACAGGCTTCCAAAAGCCATGCCAAACCCATAGACACCCCAAAACTCACTACTGGACACTTCACTGCACTCCAGAGAGAAGAGATCCAACTCCATCCACCAGAACACAGACACAGGCTCCCCTACTAACTAGGAAACCTTGACAAGTCACTAGTCCAACCCCACCCACAGGGAGCAGGCTCCACAATAAAGAGGAACCATGAACTTCCAGCCTACAGAAAGGACACCCCAAACACAGCAATCTAAAAGAATGAAAAGGCATAGAAATATTCAGCAGATAAAGGAACATGATAAATGCTCACCAAACCAAACAAAAGGGAGGAGATAAGGAGTCTACCTGAAAAAGAATTCAGAATAATGATAGTACAGATGATCCAAAATTTTGAAAACAAAATGGAATTACAGATAAATAGACCAGAGACAAAGACTGAGAAGATGCAAGAAATGTTTAGCAAGGACCCAGAAGAAATAAAGAAGAGTCACTCAATAATGAATAATGCAATAACTGAGATCAAAAGCACTGTGGAGGGAACCAACATTAGAATAACTGAGGCAGAAGGTAGGATAAGTGAGATAAAGGATAGAATGGTGGAAATAAATGAAGCAGAGAGGAAAAAAGAAAAAAGAATTAAAGAAATGAGGACAAACTCAGAGAAATCTGGGACAATGTTAAACGCCCCAACATTCGAATCATAGGAGTTCCAGAAGAAGAAGACAAAAAGGAAGGGCATGAGAAAATACTTGAGGAGATAATAGTTGAAAACTTCCCTAAAATGAGGAAGAAAATAGCCACCCAATTCTAAGAAACCCAGAGAATCCCAAACAGGATAAACCCAAGGCAAAACACCCCAAAACATATATTAATCAAACTAACAAAGATCAAACACAAAGGGCAAATATTAAAAGCAGCAAGGGAAAAGCAACAAATAACACACAAGGGGATCCCCATAAGCATAACAGCTGATCTTTCAATAGAAACTCTTCAGGCCAGAAGGGAATGGCAGGACATACTTAAAGTGATGAAAGAGAAAAACCTACAACCCAGATTACTATACCCAGCAAGGATCTCATTCAAATATGAAGGAGAAATCAAAAGCTTTATAGACAAGCAAAAGCTGAGAGAGTTCAGTTCCACCAAACCATTTCTTCAATAAACGCTAAAGGATCTTCTCTAGACAGGAAACACAGAAAAGGTTTATAAACTCAAACCCAAAACAGCAAAGTAAATGGCAATGGGATCATACTTATCAATAACTACCTTAAATGTAAATGGATTGAATACTCCAACCAAAAGACAAAGACTGGCTGAATGGGTACAAAAACAAGACCCCTGTATATGCTGTCTACAAGAGACCCACCTCAAACCAAGGTACACATACAGATTGAAAGTGAAGGCCTGGAAAAAGATATTTCATGCAAATAGAGACCAAAAGAAAGCAGGAGTAGCAATACTCATATCAGATAAAATAGACTTTGAAATAAAAAGCATGAAAAGAGACAAAGACGGACACTACATAATGATCAAAGGATCAATCCAAGAAGAAGATATAACAATTATAAATATATAAAAACCCAACATAGGAGCACCTCAATATGTAAAGCAAATGCTAACAAATATGAAAGAGAAAATTAACAGTAACATAATAATAGTGGGAACTTTAATATCCCACTCACACCTATGAATAGATCAACCAAACAGAAAATTAGCAAGGAAACACAAACTTTAAATGATACAATGGAACAGTTAGACCTAATTGATATCTATAGGACATTTCACCCCAAAGCAATGAATTTCACCTTTTTGTCAAGTGCACATGGAATAGAACATTCTCCAGGATAGACCACATCTTGGGCCATAAATCTATTCTTGGTAAATTAAAAAAAAAACCATTTCAAGCATCTATTCTGATCACAATGCAGAAAGATTAGATGTTAACTATAGGAAAAAAACTATTAAAAATACAAACATATGGAGGCTAAACAACACACTTCTAAATAACCAACAAATCACAGAAGAAATAAAAAAGGAAATAAAAATATGCATAGAAACAAATTAAAGTGAAAACATGACAACCCGAAACCTATGGGGTTCAGTAAAAGCAGTGCTAAGGGGAAGGTTCATAGCAATACAAGTTTACCTCAAGAAACAAGAGAAAAAATCAAATAAATAACCTAAATTTACACCTAAATCAAATAGAAAAAGAAGAAATGAAAAACTCCAAGGTTAGTAGAAGGAAAGAAATCATAAAAATTAGAGCAGAAATAAATGAAAAAGAAACAAAGACTATAGCAAAAATCAACAAAACTAAAAGCTGGTTCTTTGAGAAGATAAATAAAATAGACAAACCATTAGCCAGACTCATGAAGAAAAAAAGGGAGAAGGATAAAATCAACAAAATTAGAAATGAAAATGGAGAAATCACAACAGACAACACAGAAATACAAAGGATCATAAGAGGCTACTATCAGCAACCATATGCCAATAAAATGGACAACTTGGAAGAAATGGATGAATTCTTAGAAAAGTATAACCTTCCAAAACTGAACCAGGAAGAAATAAAAAATCTTAACAGACCCATTACAAGCATGGAAATTGAAACTGTAATCAAAAATCTTCCAACAAACAAAAGCCCAAGACCAGATGGCTTCACAGGTGAATTCCATCAAAAACTTAAAGAGAGCTAACACCTATCCTACTCAAACTCTTCCAGAAAATTGCAGAGGAAGGTAAACTCCCAAACTCATTCTATGAAACCACCATCACTCTAATACCAAAACCAGACAAAGAAGCCACAGAAAAAGAAAGAAAGTAAGAAAGAAAGAAAACTACAGGTCAATATTACTGATGAACATAGATGCAAAAATCCTCAACAAAATTCTAGCAAACAGAATCCAGCAACATATTAAAAAGATCATACATCATGACCAAGTGGGCTTTATCCCAGGGATGCAAGGATTCTTCAATATTTGCAAGTCAATCAATGTGATACACCACATTAACAAATTGAAAGATAAAAATCATACAATTATCTCGATAGATTCAGAGAAAGCCTTTGACAAAATTCAGCACCCATTTATGATAAAAACTCTCCAGGAAATAGGCATAGAAGGAACATACCTCAACATAATAAAAGCCATATATGATAAACCCACAGCAAACATTATCCTCAATGGTGAAAAATTGAAAGCATTTCCCCTAAAATCAGGAACAAGACAAGAGTTCCCATGCTCACCACTACTATTCAACATAGTTTTGAAAGTCTTGGCCACAGCAATCAAAGAAGAGAATGAAATAAAATGAATCCAGATTGGAAAAGAAGAAGAAAACTCTCACTGTTTGCAGATGACATGATTCTCTACATGGAAAACCCTAAGGACTCCACCAGAAAATTATTAGAGCTAATCAATGAATATAGTAAAGTTGCAGGATATAAAATTAATACACAGAAATCCCTTGCATTCCTATACACTAACAATGAGAAAACAGAGAAATTAAGAAAACAATCCCATTCACCATTGCAACAAAAAGAATAAAATACTTAGGAATAAATTTACCTAAAAAAACAAAAGACCTATACATAGAAAACTATAAAATGCTGGTGAAAGAAATCAGAGATGACACAAATAAATGGAGAAATATACCGTGTTCATGGATCAGAAGAATCAATATAGTGAAAATGAGTATACTACCCAAAGCAATTGCATTCAGTGCAATCCCTATCAAGCTACCTGGTATTTTTCAGAGAACTAGAACAAATAATTTCACAGTTTGTATGGAATACAAAAAAACCTCACATAGCCAAAGCAAACTTGAGAAAGAAAACTGGAACTGGAGGAATCAACCTGCCTGACTTCAGACTATACTACAAAGTTACAGTCATCAAGACATCATGGTACTGGCACAAAGACAGAAATGTAGATCAGTGGAGCAAAATAGAAAGAGATAAATCCATGAACCTATGGATAGCTTATCTTTGAGAAAGGAGGCAAAAATATGCAATGAAGAAAAGACAATCTATTTAACAAGTGGTGCTGGGAAAACTGGTCAACCACTTGTAAAAGAATGAAACTAGAACACTTTCTAACATCATGCACAAAAATAAACTCAAAATGGATTAAGGATCTAAATATAAGACTGGAAACTATAAAACTCCTAGAGGAAAACACAGGCAAAACACTCTCTGACATAAATCACAGCAAGATCTTCTATGACCCAGCTCCCAGCATAATGGAAATAAAATCAAAAATAAACAAATGGGACCTACTTAAACCTAACAGATTTTGAACAATGAAGGAAACTATAAGCAAGGTGAAAAGACAGCCTTCAGAATGGGAAAAATAGCAGCAAACGAAGCAACTGACAAAGAATTAATTTCCAAAATGTACAAGCAGCTCATGCAGCTCAAAACCAGAAAAATAAATGACCCAGTCAAAAAATGGGTCAAAGAACTAAACAGACATTTCCCCAAGGAAGACATACAGATGGCTAACAAACACATGAAAAGATGCTCAACATCACCCATTATCAGAGAAATGCAAATCAAGACCACAATGAGGTACCATCTCACGCCAGTCAGAATGGCTGCTATCCAAAAGTCTACAAACTATAAATGCTGGAGAAGGTATGGAGAAAAGGGAACCCTCTTACACTGTTGGTGAGAATGCAAACTAGTACAGCCACTATGGAGAACAGTGTGGAGATTCCTTAAGTGAAGTGAAGTCCTCAGTCATGTCTGACGCTTTGTGACCCCATGGACTATAGCCCACCAGGCTCCTCCATCCATGTAATTTTCTAGAGTGGGTTGCCATTTCCTTCTCCAGGGGATCTTTCCAACCCAGGGATCGAACCTGGGTCTCCCTCATTTTGAGCAGATGCTTTACAGTCTGAGCCACCAGGGAAGCTCCAGAGATTCCTTAATAAACTGGAAATAGAACTGCCATATGACCCAGTTGGGCATACACACTGAGGAAACCAGAATTGAAAGAGACACACGTACCCCAGTGTTCATCACAGCACTGTTTACAATAGCTAGGACATGCAAGCAACCTAGATGTCCATCAGCAGATGAATGGATAAGAAAGCTGTGGTACATATACACAATGGAATATTACTCAGCTATTAAAAAGAACACGTTTGAAACAGTTGTAATGAGGTGGATGGAACTGGAGCCTATTATACAGAGTGAAATAAGTCAGAAAGAAAAACACCCATATAGTATATTAACACATATACATGGAATTTAGAAAGATGGTAATGATGACCCTATATGTGAGACAGCAAAAGAGACACAGACATAAAGAATAGAATTTTGGACTCTGTGGGAAAAGGCAAGGGAGGGATGATTTGAGAGAATAGCACTGAAACATGTAAATTACCATATGTGAAATAGATGACCAGTCCAGGTTCGATGCATGAAACAGGGCACTCAAAGCCAGTGCACTGGGACAACCCTGAGGGAATGGGATGGGAGGGAAATGGAAGGGGGATTCAGGATGGGGGACACATGTACACCCATGGCTGATTCATGTCAATGTATGGCAAAAAACCATCACAATATTGTAAAGTAATTAGCCTCCAATTGAAATTAATTAATTAATTTTAAAATTAAAAAAAATTTCATGTGTCAGTCGCTCAGTCATGAGCCTACTCTTTTTGTACCCCGCCAAGCTCCTCTGTCCATGGGATTCTCCAGTCAAGATGACTGAAAAGTGTTGCTATTCACTTCTCCAGGGGAATTTCCGGACCAGGGATAGAACCCGGGTCTCTCCCATTGCAGGCAGATTCTTTACCATATAAGCCACAGGGAAGCCTTAAAATTCATAGATAGCACTGAGCTCTACCTACTTCACTAGTTTAAATGAATGTAACTTACCTTTAGCATTATATTCAGAAAAAAATACATGTTCCAAGTTCCCAATAATCAAAAGTACTAAACTAGATAACCACTGGAAAGATACTTTTATCAGAGGTAATGCAGTGCATAAAAAGAGGATTTCCAGAACTTGCTGTTAGAACCTAAGCACACACAGACCACACTGACATTGGCCACTCTTCCTGCTGGTTTGCTCTGCCAACAGTCCATCACTCAACTCTACTAGCCTGAGGCCAGCAGAAAAGTTCATGGTGCACCAGAGTCACCAGCTCTTAAGCTGTTACTGTTTTCTCTTCTTTACTGAAAGGCTATCCTTAGCTAGGATTTACCCATTACAGGCCAAGATGGACACTTTTATTATGCTGTTCTTCAGGCTTTATCTGAGTCAGCATCTTGTCTCTAGCTTCAGCATGTACAGAAGGATTCCACAGAGAAAAGCTAATTATGTAGGGGTCTTCTATTTTAGGTTGGCCAAACAAATGAGCAATGCATACCTTAACACTGCCAATCACTTTACTTTTCAAAAGCTAAATAGACTTTACACCCAGTATTGCAGTCTATGGGTTTAGGGGACTTGTTGGATCAATCTTGTAGAAAACTCACCTTGCACACATCAATACTTGCCAAATACAGTTATTGTTCCGCCTCCACTTTGCAATGGAGAAGGAAATGGCAACCCACTCCAGTATTCTTGCCTGGAAAATCATAGGGACAGAGGAGCCTTGTGGGCTGCCATCTATGGGCTCGCACAGAGTTAGACATGACTGAAGTGACTTAGCAGCAGCAGCAGCAGCCACTTTGCAAATACTCTCTTCGCATCCAGTTCACCTTTGTGTGCTCTTAGTGTGGTTCAGTCACTCATTCATGTCCAGCTCTTTACAACCCCATGGACTTAGCCCTCTAGGCTCCTCTGTCCATGGGATTCTTCAGGCAAGAATACTGGAATGGGTAGTCATTTCCTTCTCCAGGGGATCTTCCCAACCCAGGGATCGAACCCATGTCTCCTACCTTCATAGGCAGGTTCTTTACCACTGAGTCACCTGGGAAGCCCACAGTTCACATGAGATGGGATCAACTAGCTGGTGAAAGATGGGAATATCACACACCAAATGTGGACAGTCACCATCTGGGCAGTTATCAGGGATGTAAACTTAAATACACCACCTTGATAGAGTCCATGCCCTACAAACATGACTCCAAACTGCAGTAATGCAGATTGATAGGAAGGCAGCACAGAGACACCTGGTGACTTCTGCTTCATAATCAAGGTAAAATCTGCAAGAAGGAAGTATTCCAAGTGAAAAGGTCCATAAGAAGCATAGATGCCATTTGTGTTGCTAGGGCAGGAGATGTAGGTTTAATTATGGGCAGAGCATTTTGGGGGGAAGAGAAGGCAGCTGTTTATTTGGAGCAGTGTATGGAGGACTGATTTTCACATCCCATCACTGTCTGCTCTTCACCATCAGATTGTTTGCATACAAAACTTGTAAACGTGCTCAGTTTACAAGCGAGCTTCGGGAGTTGGTGACGGACAGGGAAGCCTGGTATGCTGCAGTCCAGGGGTCGCAAAGAATCGGACACAACTGAACTGAAATGAATTGAAACATGCTCCAGAAAGGGTGATAACTTGTACTCCAAACAAAGAAATTCAGTGCTCTGTGTCATCAAACTTTCATGCTCAGAATTCAGTTTACATTGGTGTTTTCAAGGCTGTGCTCCCGGCTGCCCGACAAGCCAGCACTGTCACAGCCCTACAACATCTCTGGTTGTCTGGCCTCTGCAAGTGGGATCTTAGTTCCCCAATCAGGTATGGAACCCTGGAGTAGAAGTATGGAGTTTCAGCCACTGGGCCACCAGGGGAAGTTCCAAACCCACTTTGAACATTACTTGGCTTCTTCAAGAGCTAAAAAGATGCAACACCTGGCATTCTTTTCAAAATGGAACATGGTAATAGTCACCACTCATGAAAGACAGAGAAGGCCCTGAATGACATTGTTTGGAACACAATCCCCCACCCCATCTTCCCCCTACCCTCTATGCTCTTTAGGAACCCCACCCCATTACAGAGATAGGAAACTGGGGTGTGGATTCCACAAACCTGAGTTGGCAGCCCTGTGGGATTCTCAGCAAGGGCACTAGGGAGGAACTAGAGAACCAAGAAAAGAACAAGTTGTATTCTTATGTACAAGTGCCAGCCCAGTGAGATTCATCTAGAAACCTGGGGCCCAGCAGGTTCATTGTGGGTAATAAGCAGGGGGGCTCACTGCCATAGTGCCTCCCAAATTACTAAGCAGGTTCATAAACAGAAGCAGCCTGGAGGCAGAAAGCAGCTGGGCTTGGCTTCCCCCATGCCCTCTATGAGGGCTCTGGTCTAGGCCAGTCTGCACAGCTTGTTGATGACTGCTCTCCTGACCCTTCCAAGCATCCAGAATTGATGACCCAGAAGAGAGAGTGAATAATTATCAGAATTTTACACAGAGGCTCAGAGAGGTTGTATAATTTATCCAGAGTCACACAGCCCACTAGTAAAAGACTGGGATTTCAATGTCAGACTTCTGCTCTTCAAGATACCCCAGCTTCCTGAGACAGCAGTACTTAGACCTACTCCATCACCCAACATGCTGATCCATTTGGCATTTTGGTATCAACAGGAGTGGAAGGAAGATGCCTGTCAGAAGCCACTAGAGTCTGTGCCCTGGTTTTTGGAGTGAAATGAAGCCAGGTGGGTTGGAGAAAGGAAGCAGTATGTTTGGTAAGGTATTACACAGGGTGGGGCAGCAGGGGGGCACACCGATGGAGCAGTCATTAAGTGGTCTCCCAGGAGACTTGAAGCTCTAAAGAGAGCAGCTCCAAGTGCTTTCTAGGAAAGGAGAATTTTCAAAGGACTCGAGGCTACATTTCTCCCTTCCCCTCTTGTCAAACATCTTTTGCTAAACTTGATTTTTAGCAAAAGCAGGAGTTTTATACTCAGCGTCCCTTCTCACATTAAATATAGCCCTGGTTCTTATCTTTCTAGCCCAGGAAGAATTTGACATGGTATTGACATTAGGGAAATCAGTTGAGGAGACAATGTCAGAGACAGATCGTCTGGGCTGAGAGCTTGAAGAAGTTATTTTCAAACAAAACAGCAGCCATAAAAGGGAAATGGGCAGCTGTGTGTGAGGAAGCCAGGGAAAGGAAGAGACCAGCTCAGCCCCTCCACCCCTTGCCCAGCAACAGGGGGCAAATACATCACAAGGAGGTGTCAGACAGTCTACACAGAAGGATTCTGAGCTTCAGACCATCACCTGCTTCCAGACATCAAATGAAATCATAGAGCACTTTGAAGATATAAAGTCTTCAGGGGCCATAAGTGTCATAATTATTGTTACTCTTGTTGCTTAATCAGTGGAGCTGGGTATCCGTCTTGAGGAGGATACTTTCAGACCCAGGTGAATGAGAAATGTCTTTAGTACACATTCAGGCTGTCTTCTCTATATCTGTCAGCTCCCACATAAGAGTCAGACTATAAATTGAGAACGACAGAAGGATGCTGCTGTGTATCATAATAGCCATCCATCAAGTGTGCACAGCTGCTCACAGCCTGCACAGCATTTCCATTCCCATCAGCTCACACATCCCCAGCACTGTCCCCTAGTCATAGAGTTGGGACTTGAGTCCTCTCCCCAAGGTCAAGGACAGGACTTGGCCTTTCTGCCTTTGCCACCGTGACATAAGAACTCTGCCCTCCATATACCCTAAAGTGAAAGTGAAGTTGCCTAGTCAGGTCTGACTCCTTGCTACTCCATGGACTATAGCCCACGAGGCTCCTCTGTTCATAGGATTCTCCAGGCAAGAGTACTGGAGTGGGTTGCCATTTCCCACTCCACCGAATACCCTAAGGAAACCATAATAAAAAAAGACATATGTACCCCAATGTTCATTGCCACAGTATTTACAAAAGCTAGGACATGGAAGCACCTAGATGTCCATCAACAGAGGAATGGATAAAGAAGATGTGATATATACATATATACAGTGGAATATTAGTCATAAAAAGGAACACATTTGAATCAATTCTAATGAGGTGGATGAACCTATAGCCTATTGTACAGAGTAGGTCAGGAAGAGAAAAACAAATATCATGTATTAATGCATATATGTGGAATCTAGGAAGATGGTACTGATGAAACTATTTGCAGAGCAGCAACAGAGATGCAGACACAGAGAACAGACATATGGACACTACCCACAAGGGGAACCAGCCCAAAGATCCAGCCACCCACTCACTGGGGTGGGCAAAGGAGAGACAGAGACAATGTGTCCTTGATTACCATCCCAGGACCCTGAATCAGCCAACCCCAGAGCCTGTGCTAAGTTCAGCTTCTCAAGACATGAGATGATAGATGTCTTTATTGCATAAGCTGCTGTGGGTCAAGTGTTCTGCTCCTTGCCGAGAGCATCCTGATTAATTCAGGTCCTGGCAGGCAGCAGCTGGACATATCTGAGCTGTCCACTCAAGCAGCTGAAATCCAAACGAATAAAAACAGTTAACACAGACTGCGTTCACTATGCCAGGCTCTCTGCCAAGTGATTTATATGGATTATTTCTATCATTCCTCACAGCCATCCTATCAGATAGTTACTTACGGGGAGGACTCATTTACAGATATGGAAACTGAGGAAGAGACTGTTTAAAAAACTCCTTCAAAGATAGTGGCAAAGCCAGAATATGAATCCAAGGAATCTGACTCCGACATTTACGGTATCAAAGTCACACTGAGAGGCTGTGTGTTGAAGACTTGTTGTTGTTCAATCGCTGAGTTGTGTCTGAGTCTTCTCAACCCCGTGGACTACAGCATGCCAGACTTCCCTGTTCTTCACCATCTCCTGGAGTTTGCTCAAACTCACCAAGTCCATTGAGTCGATGATGCCATCCAACCATCTCATCCTCTGTTGTCCCCCTTCTCCTCCTATCCTCGATCTTTCCTGGCATCAGGGTTTTTCCAATGAATCCGCTCTTCGCATCAGGTGGCCAAAGTATTGGAGTGTGTTGAACCCTGCTGGTGTTCAAACAGGCCTTCCTCCTTCAATAAGAGTGGGGCTGAATTTGGTCAATAGGATTTTACCATCCAGGACAATTTGTTCATATCCAAGGTACTAACCCATCCTGAAAGCATCTGCCAAGAAAGAAATGCCAACTTCCCACTGGAGGATCAGTGGTAGGGCTGGCAGCCTCAGGTAGAGCTTCTGGTCAGCCTCAGAGATCTTGAATATGTCCTGTTCTCAGAGGGAGGTGAGGCCCAAGGAAGGAGCAATTGGTTATCTTTTCTGTTCAGATTCTCCTGCCCTGTGAACTATACTTCAGTAACCCCAGCTGCAAATCAGGACCTGTCTGCTTATTTTAAATTCACCTGGACAAGAGGAGATTCAAATGACAACTCCTCATGTTCCAGTCACTTTACAGGGCTCATCTCTGCTTCCTTTAGTTCTTGAAATGGAGAAATTTTGCATAGATTTTAGAGGGGACTGTGTTTTTTAAATTGAACAGGTTGGAGAAGGCATGGCACCCCACTCCAGTACTCTTGCCTGGAAAATCCCATGGACAGAGGAGCCTGGTAGGCTGCAGTCCATGGGGTCGCTAAGAGTCAGACACAACTGAGCGACTTCCCTTTCACTTTTCACTTTCATGCATTGGAGAAGGAAATGGCAACCCACTCCAGTGTTCTCGCCTGGAGAATCCCAGGGACGGGGGGGCCTGGTGGGCTGCCATCTATGGGGTTGCACAGAGTAGGACATGACTGAAGCGACTTAGCAGATAAAATATCAGCCTCCATACATACAATACATAGACTTTGTCCAGATGAATTCCAAACTCCAGGGCCATAATATAAAGTCAATTCAATCAGCTACTGAAAGAAGAAAAAAAAAAAGGTCAGTCAGATTTTGTTGTTGCTTTTTGTTTTAACTCATGTAGATAACTAGTCTGTAGATTTTGTTTTTCTTTTCCTTTTTAAAAAATTTTATTGAAATATAGTTGACTTACAATGTTGTGTTAGTTTCAAGTGTACAGCAAAGTGACTCAGTTATATGTGTGTGTGTGTGTGTGTGTGTGTGTGTTCCTTCTTTACATCCTCTTTCATTTTAGGTTATTACAAGACATTTAGTAGAGTTCCCTGGGCTATACAGTAAGTCCTTGTTGGTTAACAGTTTTATATATAGTGTTGTTGTTGTTCAGTCACTTAGTCATGTGCATATTTAATTTATTTATTTACATAACTTTTACTTTTCAGCTTCCTATTCTAGCTAGGGCTTTCCCTGGTTGTTCACATGGTAAAGAATCTGTCTGTAATATGGGAGACCCAGGTTCAGTCCTGGGGTTGGGAAGATCCCCTGGAGAAGGGAATGGCTACCTACTCCAGTATTCTTGCCTGGAGAATACCATGGACAGAGGAACCTGGTGAGCTATAGTCCATGGGGCTGCAAAGAGTTGGATATGACTAGTGACTAACACACTCTACACATTCTAGCAAGTAGGTAAAAGCATGGTAGCATGTCTATTTATTAAAATATGTATATGTATATATATATGTATAGATATATAGCCACATCTGCTCCTAATATGCTCATAGAAGTTTTACACTCTCAAAATCTTTGTGACATTTTCCTTGATCCCAGAACATGTATGCTCTTGACAAATACTGAATGAGATTCTATGTTGGCCAGGGCCTGTGTTAGGCATCAAGATTCTGCCACCCTGGGCAGGGTCCCCAGGCCAGCAGTTTTGGCATCACCTGAAAGCTCTCTAGAAACACAGCATCTCAGCCCTACCCCAGCCCTGCCGACTCAGACTCTGGTGGCTCCACTTCATTGCTCTAGAGGATAAGATGACAGATGAGACCCGGTCCATGTCCTCAATGAGTTCAGACACTAGAGGAAGAGAGGAACATGAAACTGGGGACTTGCAATCCGCAGTGCTAACTGCTATGTCGGAATCAAGCTCAGCAGGTTCTGAACGTCCAGAGGAGGGATGTGCTGGATCTGGGTGTCAGGCAAGGCTCCTGGCAGGAAGTGAACCCGAGCTGGCCACAGTGGAGTGGGAGGTGCCCTCCTAAGAAGATATGGGCAATGGTTCACAAGAAGAGGAGCCCCTGGGACTTCCCTGGTGGTCCAGTGCCTAAGCCTCTGTGCTCCCAATACAAGGAACCCAGGTTCGATCCCTGGTCAAGGAACTAAGATCCTGCATACTGCATTGCAGGGCCAAAAAAAGTCTCTGAAGACTCCTGGATGCTCATCTCTGGCAATATAAACAACAGTCCCTAGAGAAAGGCCAGACATGGTGGGGTGCAAGGAAAATGGCTTGGCTACCCCATGCACAAGAAGCTTCCACAAAGGGACCCTGTTACAACTTCTCCAGTGGTCCAGTGGCTAAGACTCCATGCTCCCAATGCAGGGGTTCTGAGTTCCATCCCTGGTCAGAGAACTAAGTCCCACATGCTACAGCTGAGAGTTCACATATTGCAACTAAGACCTGGCATGGTCAAATAAATAAGTAAAGATAATCTTTTTTTTTTTTTTAAAGAAGAGGGTTCCCCATTGAAAGAGTGATGCTATCTGGGACATTTTCCACATCCAAAGCATTGTTGGTAAACACTAGCGATGATACTCTTTAGGCAACAATGACCTTTGCATCTCTGAACCTGGAAAGTATGGATGAGTAGTGGTGGAAGATAAGGCTGTATGTACAGCAATAGAGATGTGGTCCCTGTGACTGGCCCTAATGTTTTCATTTTCACTTAATAATCATGTAGTTTGCACATGCTCCTTGGGTAATCCTTCAACGCACCTTAGTAGGATGCAGGCACATCTGAGTCCCCTATAAAAGAAGCAAATGAGATAAAAATGCCTCTCTTTTGACCCATTGCATGGAAGAGGTCACTGACACCAAGTAATATCATTTCTGGTACCTTCCAGGAAGGCACACATGACTGACATAGGACTGACGTCAGAGTCAATGGACTCAGCCTGAGACTGAAGAGGCTCTGTGAACAGCCTGGAGGTGAGATGT
>SJXQ01013029.1:445577-474903 GCA_006408695.1 Aepyceros melampus
GGAGGTGGATGAAGTTGACATGGAGGGGGTTGAGGGGGTGGGGGTGGGGAGGGGAGAGGAGGAGGTCTGCTGTATGCCTAGGGCTGTGCTAGGTGCCTTTCTTTTTTTTAATTTATCTTTCTATGGCTGTGCAGAATCTTCATTGCTGCACATGGACTTTCTCTAGTTGTGGTGAGCAGGGACTACTCTAGCTGTGGTGCGTGGGCTTCTCATTGCAATGGCTTCTGCTGTTGCAGAGTACAGGCTCTAGAGCACAGGGGCTTCAGTAGGTGGGCTCAGTAGTTGCAGCTCCCAGGATCCATAGTACAGACTCAATAGTTGTGGCACATGGGGTTAGTTGCTCCACAGCACAGGGAATTTTCCTGGACCAGGGGTTGAACCCATGTCTCCTACATCAGCAGGTAGATTCTTAACCATTGGACCACCAGGAAAGTCCCGCTAATTGCTTTTCTTTCTGTGATCCTCACAGCAACCCTGGGTGTCACTTCCCCTCATGACAAATAACAAAGCTGAGGTGAGGAAGCCCTCTGTTGGTGCCTGAATCAGACTCCAAACTTCCCCTCCTCCACTCCTGACTATTTCTCACCAAAGATACTCCCTTCCCCAAAGATTTCTTTTTTCTTCTGCATCCATTCACATCTCCGTTCCTCCCTTTCTCTCTCTAGCTTCCCACTCCCAGCCCCCAGACTCTGCATCTTCAGGCTTTCAAAAACAGTACTCATCACCATGGTGCCCATGGGTCCCACAGACATCCCATTAGTGCATGCTTCAAGATGCATTTAAATCTAAAATTCTACTGCTAGTTATTTTCTGCCTTTTAAAATCCTTGATCTCAATCTGCACATCAGGTCTTTTCTGTCTTGCAACCCTCTTTCTGAGAGACACTGTGGGGCTTTCACCTCTAACATCCTGTATCTTCAGTTCAGTTCAGTTCATTTCAGTCACTCAGTCATGTCCGACTCTTTGTGACCCCATGAATCGAAGCACGCCAGGCCTCCCTGTCCATCACCAACTCCTGGAGTTCACTCAGACTCACGTCCATTGAGTCCATGATGCCATCCAGCCATCTCATCCTCGGTCGTCCCTTTCTCCTCCTGCCCCCAATCCCTCCCAGCATCAGTGTCTTTTCCAATGAGTCAACTCTTTGCATGAGGTGGCCAAAGTACTGGAGCTTCAGTTTTAGCATCATTCCTTCCAAAGAAATCCGCTTTCTAGCAAATCCTTAGTTTTCAGTTTCCCCTCAAGGACACATGGAAAGACTTACGGGACCCTAATACTGGGAGGGTAGCAATGCTGAAGCAGGGCCAGGGTGGAAGTGAAGCAGGCAGGGTGCTGAAACCATGTGGCCTGGGGGAGAAAAGCTAGTGAGAGCTTAAATGGTGGTGAAGGAGGACACCGAGGTGGCTCATAGAAAGACGGTGCCCAACGTCCAATACAAGAGCAAAGTTTCAACATAAATGGGACGAACAAGTTACTTGAGGCAAGTTGTTCCAGAGTCATCCTTTTATGCAGTGCCACGGACAGTTTCTGCAAGTGGAACTTGAAGGAACCTGCAGATCTGATTACATATGGCTTCAAAAGCTCTTTCCCCAGGTACAGAAAGCTGGATGGCCCACCCATAGGCAACACTGCCTATGGTTTGAAACATAATTTTTTTGTCTAATCCTCCTTAGGTGGTTTAATCAAACAACAAAGGCAGAATGCTGCTCTGCTTCTTCTAAGAGCCCTGGTAACCATTTTCTGAACCTTCTTTGAGTGCATCTGTTTTGTATTTTGTGGAATAAAGAGAAACATATTCAGACTTCATAGCAGAGTGGACTATTTTCACCTACGAACTAAGGAAGAATGATTTTCTCCCTACATACACCCCTACACTGATGACTAAGCAGCTACTGTCAAGTCAATGGCAAGAGAGAGAAGTAGTTTAGAACAGGGTCACAAACCTTCTGTAAAGGTCAGAGAGTAAGTAGTTGAGGCCACAGACACATGGTCTCGATCACAATTACTCAATCCCACATCTGCAAGAAAGCAACCATAGATAAACTGTGATTGAATGAGTGTAGCTGGGTTTCAATACTTGAATTTCATATAATTTTCACATATCACAAAATATTATTCTCTCTTTGCTTTTTTGCTGTTTAGTCACTAAGTCATGTCTGATTCTTTTGTGACCCTGTGGACTGTAGCCCACCAGGCTCCTCAGTCCACAGGGTTTCCCAGGCAAGAATACAGAAGTGGGTTGCCATGCCCTTCTCTAAGGGATCTTCCCAACCCAGGGATTGAACCTCTGTCTGCTGCATTGGCAGGTGGCTTCTTTACCACCAAGCCACCAGGGAAGTTTTTTTTAACTATTTCAAAATGTAAAGTACATTCCTAGTTCGTAGGTCAGCAAAAGCAGACAGCAGGATGGATTTAGACTTTGGGCCATAGTTTGGCAAACCCTGACTTAGTCCCACCCCTCTGATGACCTAGAGGGGTGGGATGAAGTGGTGGGAGGAAGATTCAAGAGGGAGGGGATGTATGTATATGTATACGTATAGCTGATTCACTTTGATGTACAGCAGAAACTAATTCAACACTGTTAAGCAAGTATACTCCGATTTTAAAAACTAATTTACTTCCCAGGATATTAGATGTTCTTCTACTATTGCTGCTGCTCAGTCGCTTCAGTCATGTCTAACTCTGTGCGAACCCAGAGATGGCAGCTCACCAGGCTCTGCCATCCCTGGGATTCTCCAGGCAAGAACACTGGAGTGGGTTGTCATTTCCTTCTCCAATGCATGAAAGTGAAAAGGGAAAGTGAAGTCACTGAGTTGTGTCCAACTCTCAGCGACCCCATGGACTGCAGCCCACCAGGCTCCTCGATCCATGAGATTTTCCAGGCAAGAGTACGGAAGGCCATTGCCTTCTCCGTCTAGGCAAATCAGAATCACCTATGGCTCTTTTATTTAAAATAAAAAATTATAAGGGCCAAAGCTTTTCAAACCTACCTAACTAGAGTCTCAAATTAGAGGATTATTCTCTGGAATTACAATATCATAATTTAGTGATAATATTTAGAAATAATATTTCTATTTCTTAATAGTATTTAGAAAGACTATAAATTATTGAATCCCTTACTGATGGACATTTAGGTTGGTTCCATCTCTTTGCTATGATTGTAAAAAACTAGCAAACATCATTGTACACGTATTATCCAATTGTGTCCTTAGAATAAATTTCTAGATTTTTAATTACTGAGCCAAACAGTATAAAAATTTCCAAGTTTCAACTGTAGCAGATGATGTTGTGAGTTTGCATTGTAAGACACAAAACACAATCCTATACTCCAAACCAAAGCAATGCTCTATCTTAAACCTTGGTGTATTAAAAAAAAAAAATGATAAGGGACTTTCTTCATGATTCAGTGGCTAAAACTCCAAGGTCCAAATGCAGGGGTCCCAGGTTCCATGCCCAATCAGGGAACTAGAACCCGCATGCCACAACTAAAATGTCCTGCAAGTAGCAGATAAGACTTGGTGCAGCCAAATAAATAAATAATTTTTTTAAGCTTTTAACAAAGTGATAAGCATCTTGACGGAAGAAAATGAGAGATTAATACATAACCTTAGGCAGGGCTAGAGCTGTGGACCTTCTGGGTTCCAAGGACATTAATACAAGTAGTCCATATTCAACTTCAGTAGTGGGCTGATGTGAGGCCTGGCTTGTGAAATCAGGAGCTAGAATAGAATGAGGTGGGGCTCTCTCACTCAAGAACAAACACTGAAAGAAGCTGGCCCAGCTTCCTGGCTGTATTCAACATTAAGCCGCTGCCCAAGGTAGTAGCATTGTTAAAGAATCCGCCAACAATGCAAGAGACGCAGGTTCAATCCCTGGATCAGGAAGATCCCCTGGAGAAGGGAATGGCTACCCATCCAGTATTCTTGCCTGTAGAACCCCATGGACAGAGGAGCCTGGCGGACTACAGTCTATAGGGTCTCAAAGAGTCAGGCACAACTAAGTGACAAAGCGTGGTATGGCATGGCAAGGTAGCAGAAGGAATCAGACATTTACGCAGGCAGAACTTGGGCACGCTACCCATCGGCTCCAGAACTGAATCTGAAGCATCCCTGTGAGACAGGAGCCTCAAACTTCTATTGTAAGTCCTAGTTTTGAGTTGTGAAGCCTAGTTCAGTATAAAACTTCTAGACATAAAGAAGGTGAGTAGGAGAAAAAGAACAAAAAAGGCCAAGAATGGCTCCTCCTCTTGAACCATACACTGCAATTGTGAGTCATATGAGGACAACTGATGCCATAAAAGACAGACACTGAACACACCTTGGAGATCATTCAGTTTAGAGAAATTTAAGATAATAAAGCAATTTCCTTAAAAAAAAAAAAAGCCACTAAGGAATATATGATTAATATTATCAAAAAGACAATAGAATTTATAGTTGCATATTTTAAACATTGAGAAAAAGATCAATTTTGGATATAAGTTAAAACTTTAAGAAAAGGAAAATCAAGGTGTAATTTACATGTCAGCAGAAGTGAGAGAAAGAAAGAGAGAGATGGAGGACAAAGAAAACTTTACCAATCCAAGAGAAGACAGGAAAGGGGAAACTAATAAATATACCACACTATAGAAAATAAGATAGAAGAAGTAAATATATTTCACCTCCCAAAACAGAGAAAATGTGAACTCATTGGACCCATATATTTAAATCAGAGACTATCAATTGGACTTTTTACTTCAATTTTGTACTGATGAAAACAAATATTTACGATCTAACACAACGGACTTCCCTGATGGTCCAGTGGTTAAGAATCCGCCTGCCAATGAAGGGGACTCAGGTTCGGTCCCTGGTCCAGGAAGATTCCACGTGCCTCGAGACAGCTAAGCCTGCATGCCAGTAGACTAAGGAACCGTTAAGAGATTTTAAATGGTCATTGGAGACTCTCCTGCTAGCAAGATTCAGCTTAAATGTAGATTTCCCCCAGTCCCTCTATAAAAACAAAAGAAAAACCCATAGACAACATCTTATAAAAACTAATAACAGGAATCCCCAGGAGGTCCAGTGGTTAGGACTCTGTACTTTCACTGCTGTGGGCCTGGATTCAATCCCTGGTTGGAGAACTAAGATCCCACAAGCCTCAGTGCAGCCAGAAAAAAGAAAACAAAACAAAAAACTAGCTGATAACATTTCCAAGAACTTCAGAATAAGGGCAGGTGGGGGCAGTCAATAAGAGTCGTATAGCTGTCTATGAGCAGCCCAGGGGCACATGAACGGACTAAGAAATGAGAAATCCAGACATGACCTGCCTGTGCTCACTTCTAAATGGAAGGAACCCTCAGATGAGGACTCAGCTAGCCAACATGAGGACAATGATCAACAGGAGTGGCCGTTTTCAGGTTCTAATTGGTGAGTGAGTTGTCCAAAGATGATGACAGAAGTTCCAGAGTGATGAGTCAGGCAGAAATCTCAAGGAAAGGAGACAGCCCTGCACCAAGGACATTCTGCTAGGAATGAAACACAAATAGATCAAGACAAGAATGCGTAGGCTGAAGGAGAAGGAAGGTTCAGCTATTACCAGGGGAGAGGATCTAAAGAGATAGACCTCAGAAAGGAGAATTCAATATGAGAAACCCATTTACACAATCATCATATTAACAGAAGGAATTAAAAGATCATCTCTATAGATTCTGAAAAGAAAATTTAATACCCAGCTTAAAAATACTCAATAAACTAAAACCTGAAGGATATTTCCTGAAAATGATATACGGAGCTCAACCTAAAACTGCTATCTTACTTAAACAAAAATTACTAGCAAGAATTCTTAATCATATTTGTTCATCATTGTATTAGTTGGGTAAAATCATAACACTTTTACTTTCACTAACCAACAGAAATTTAGTTTTTCCTTCAATTATGAATGTAGGTAATAAACCACAGTGGCATTAGAATTACTTATGGCTTTTCACTAACAGAAATCATTGGTATTTTCATGTCATAGTACAGTGGTTGCAGGAACATCAAAATAGTATTTATGCCTCTCATTGCTTTGAAATCATGGTATTTATTAGACCTGCCACTATATCTTATATTTAGTGCAGTAATAATAGTTCAATAACTACTTCATTAGTTTCCTTTGCAATCCTATGTATTTTATTTTATACATTTAAACTCTTGATTCAGAGAAAGGTGTTCATAAACTTCACTTGACCACCAGACAGGTGCAATACACAAAAGAAGAGTTATGAAAATCCTGCATTTGTCACTTCCTAACAAAATTAGCTGGAGAAGGCAATGGCACCCCACTCCAATACTCTTGCCTGGAAAATCCCATGGACGGAGGAGCTTGGTGGGCTGCAATCCATGGGGTCACTGAGAGTCAGACACGACTTCACTTTCACTTTTCACTTTCATGCATTGGAGAAGGAAATGGCAACCCACTCCAGTGTTCTCACTTGGAGAATCCCAGGGATGTGGGAGCCTGGTGGGCTGCCGTCTATGGGGTCTCACAGAGTCGGACACAACTGAGGCAACTTAGCAGCAGCAATAAAATTAGCAACAAAACACCAATGTCCACCATCTCCAAGGGTGAAAAGGATTCTCAAGCCAGTAATCTGGCAAATTTGCAAATAATAATAGAGCCCAGCATCATCTGATCATCCCTTGTACACACACACACAGATACTCAATTGTTATTTCTTGCAAAATGAAAAACTAGGGCAGGGAGATGAAGACTGAGAAAGGGATGGAGCTTCCCTAGTGGCTCAGTGGTGAAGAATCCTCCTGCCAATACAGGGGACATGGTTTGATCCCTGATCTGGGAAGTTCCCACATGCCAGGCAGCAACTAAGCCCGTACACCACAACTACTGAGCCTATGCCCTAGAGCCTAGGAGCTGCAACTACTGGGTGCTGAGTTTCACATACCCTAGAGCCCGTGCTCCACAGCAAGAGAAGCCACCACAGTGAGATGCCCACACACTACAACAGGAGTAGCCCCCACTCACCACAACTAGAGAAACGCCCATGCAGCAATGAAGACCCAGCACAGCCAAAATAAATAAATAACTTTTTTTAAAAAAAGGAAGGGAATAATTCATTCCCAGAAGGAAGCAATCCTTCTGCCCCAACACTGGCAGATTCCTCAATGGAAGGCTGCAAGATGCTCCAAGAGAATCCCGACCAGGTCTAGCAGGAGCTGCAGGTGGGATCTGGGAACAAGGCTGCTACCCCCATCCAGTGCCTAGTGCATGTCAGGAGCTAGCTGAGGACCTCGCAAAGAGGTACCAGCATCCACTCCTCTTCTACTTCTCCTGTGGCTCTGCTTGCTCCCCTGGACTCCTGAGCATGCTCTGGTGCCCTGGCAGACATGGCGGCCTGACCTTGAACTTCTGTCCTTCTGTCTGGAACCCCGAATCCTTATCTGGCTTCAACAAACCCTATCCCCCAAAAATGGGAAGAGAAGGAGTCAGAGTCTGTCCTGGGCTACCAAGGGCTCACTGGAACCAGAGGTCATGATGTTGAAATCAACCTACCAATGAAGATGACCATTGCTTAGTGAAGTATTGTAAACCTCAAGTTTTCAGAGTATCAAGCAGCTATAAACAATATATTTAGGGAGTTATGAAGACAGGAGCTGAGGTGGAACA
This sequence comes from Aepyceros melampus, assembly GCA_006408695.1. Classification (NCBI taxonomy): domain Eukaryota; kingdom Metazoa; phylum Chordata; class Mammalia; order Artiodactyla; family Bovidae; genus Aepyceros; species Aepyceros melampus. The sequence goes on from SJXQ01013029.1 coordinate 453,219, forward strand.
AACATCTTCACCTGAAGACATTTAAGTAATATATTAAAATACATGCACTCAAGTCAGACAAAGAAGGAGAAATATTGTACGACATCCCTTATAGGTAGAATCTAAAATGAAATACAAATGAACTTACATACAAAACAGAAAGAGACATGAAACTTAGAGAACAAACTTATGGTTGCCAGGGGAAAGGGATAGTTAGAGAGTTTGGGATGGACGTATCCATATTGCTATATTTAAAATGGATAACCAGTAAGGACCTATTATGTAGTACAGGGAACTCTGCTTAAGGTTTTGTGGCACCCTGGATGGGAGGGGAGTTTGGGGGGCAATGGACACATGTATATGTATGGCTGAGTTGCTCTGCTGTGCACCTGAAACTACCACAACATTGTTAATCAGCTATACTCTGGTACAAAATTAAAAGTTTTTTAAAAATATGTGTGCTTCACAAAGTCAAACCAAGTGAATCTGCAGTTTTTATTCAGCCCTGAGGGCCATCAGCGTCCAACCTACACCAATATGTGCTACAAATTACTCAGTTCAGTTCAGTCACTCAGTTGTGTCTGACTCTTTGCAACCCCATGAGTTGCAGCACGCCAGGCCTCCCTATCCATCACCAACTCCCGGAATTCACCCAAACTCATGTGCATCAAGTTGGTGATGCCATCCACCCATCTCATCCTCTATCATCCCCTTTTCCTCCTGCCCCCAATCCCTCCCATCATCAAGGTCTTTTCCAATGAGTCAACTGTTCGCATGAGATGGCCAAAGTATTGGAGTTTCAGCCTCAACATCAGTCCTTCCAATGAACACTCAGGACTGGTCTCCTTTAGGATGGACTGGTTGGATCTCCTTGCAGTCCAAGGGACTCTCAAGAGTCTTCTCCAACACCACAGTTCAAAAGCATCAATTCTTCAGCACTCAGCCTTCTTCACAGTCCAACTCTCACATCCATACATGACCACTGGAAAAACCATAGCCTTGACTAGACAGATCTTTGTTGGCAAAGTAATGTCTCTGCTTTTTAATATGCTGTCTAGGTTGGTCATAACTTTCCTTCCAAGGAGTAAGCGTCTTTTAATTTTATGGCTGCAATCACCATCTGCAGTGATTTTGGAGACCAAATAAATAAAGTCTGCCACTGTTTCCACTGTTTCCCCATCTATTTGCCATGAAGTGATGGGACCAGATGCCATGATCTTAGTTTTCTGAATGTTGAGCTTTAAGCCAACTTCCTCAATTCTCCTCTTTCACTTTCATCAAGAGGCTTTTTAGTTCCTCTTCACTTTCTGCCATAAGGGTGGTGTCATCTGCATATCTGAGGTTATTGATATTTCTTCCAGCAATCTTGATTCCAGCTTGTGCTTCTTCCAGCCCAGCGTTTCTCATGATGTACTCTGCAAAGAAGTTAAATAAGCAAGGTGACAATATACAGCCTTGACGTACTCCTTTTCCTATTTGGAACCAGTCTGTTGTTCCATGTCCAGTTCTAACTGTTGCTTCCTGACCTGCTTATAGGTTTCTCAAGAGGCAGGTCAGATGGTCTGCTATTCCCATCTCTTTCAGAATTTTCCACAGTTTATTATGATCCACACAGTCAAAGTCTTTGGCATAGTCAATAAAGCAGAAATAGATATTTTTCTGGAAGTCTCTTGCTTTTTCCATAATCCAGCGGATGTTGGTAATTTGATCTCTGGTTCCTCTGCCTTTCCTAAAACCAGCTTGAACATCTGGAATTTCACGGTTCACATACTGTTGTAGCCTGGCTTGGAGAATTTTGAGCATTACTTTACTAACGTGTGAGACGAGTACAATTGTGCGGTAGTTTGAGCATTCTTTGGCATTGCCTTTATTACTCAGTCCTGAGCAAACAAGCTGTGTCCCCATACTATGCCTACATACACGGCAGTCTCTGTGCACCATAATCTGGACTACTTGTTCCCTTCCAGCCCCGGGGGAGAAGCCTGGGGGCTGCCCACTACCATCTCAGATTCCTTGTTTCTTGTACTCACCAGCTCAGCTGCTAAGCAACCTCACAGCTGGGGTCTGAGTAATGACCCAGGTCACCACACCCTCCTCAGAGTCCTCAGGGCCTCTCTTCTCAAAGGCATGCATAATACCACTGCTATCACCAAAGAGAATATCTGGCCAAAGAAGGTGGCATGGAGAATCTAAATATAGTTATCAGACACGTGCAATTTCTCCACTGAATAGAGAATATAGCAACTGGGAATTTCTAAACTCTTGGCATAGAATATATGATTGTGGGCTTCATTCATGAACCAATTCTTTTACATAATTCATGCTTATTTAAAAATATCCTTGTCACCTGACGGCCTACAGAAAGGTAGGTTGAGTAGAAAATTATTAATAGCATTAGCACTGCCTGCAAATTGCAGGTTTTAATAGCTCTAGTCACAGCCTCAAAAATAACCAGAGAAGATCATATTAAGGAACTGGAGCAATCCTAAAGGCCGAACAGAAAGGGAGACATGGCTGCTGCTGCTGCTAAGTCGCTTCAGTCGTGTCCGACTCTGTGCGACCCCATAGATGGCAGCCCACCAGTCTCCACCATCCCTGGGATTCTCCAAACAAGTACACTGGAGTGGGTTGCCATTTCCTTCTCTGGGAGACATGGCAGTGCTTACTGTTTACATGGGCTTCCCAGGTGGCGCTAGTGATGAAGAATCAGCCTGCCAATTCAGGAGACATAAGAGACCAGGTTCGATCCCTGTGTCAGGAAGATCCCCTGAAGGAAGAAATGGCAATCCACTCCAATATTCTTGCCTGGAGAATCCCATGGACAGAGGAGCCTGGTGGGCTACAGTCCATGGGATCCAAGAGTCAGACATGATTAAGCAACTGAGCATGCATGCACCATTTCCGCAACAGTCTGCTGTTTGCAAAGGGCTTCCCTGCACATTATCCATCGTGATGCTCACAGGCAATGTGTGGAGGGCTCATTATCCCAGATCCAGAGGTGAAGAGACCCAGGTCTGCGTGGTTCTCTCAACACCCCGGCTGGTAAGTTCCAAAGCCAGGAGTTGAAGCTGGATGTGTTGGCTCCACCTTCAATGGCTTGGCAAACTTTTCCTATAAAAGACCAGGCAGTACATACTTTTTAGGATTTGAGGTCATGGGTCTTTTTTTGTAACAAACAGGTCATCCTGTCTGTTTGTTACAATCCTCCTGCATTGGTACGTGGATTCTTCACCACTAATGCCACCTGGGAAGCCCATGTAAATGGTAAGCACTGCCTTGTCTCTGCGTGGTTCTCTCAACACCCCGGCTGGTAAGTTCCAAAGCCAGGAGTTGAAGCTGGATGTGTTGGCTCCACCTTCAATGGCTTGGCAAACTTTTCCTATAAAAGACCAGGCAGTACATACTTTTTAGGATTTGAGGTCATGGGTCTTTTTTTGTAACAAACAGGTCATCCTGTCTGTTTGTTACAATCCTCCTGCATTGGTACGTGGATTCTTCACCACTAATGCCACCTGGGAAGCCCATGTAAATGGTAAGCACTGCCTTGTCTCCCTTTCTGTTCAGTCTTTAGGGTTGCTCCAGTTCCTTAATTTGATCTTCTCTGGTTATTTCTGTGACTGTGACTAGAGCTCTGTCTGTTTAGAAAGAGACTCACAGCCTTGGAGAATGAACTTATGGTTGGTGGGGAAGGGGTGGGGACAGGATATTTAGGAAGTTTGGGATGGACATGTACACTCTGTTATATTTTAAATGGATAACCAACAAGGACCTATTGTATAACATAGGGAACTCTTCAATGTTAATGTGGCAGCCTGGGTTGGGAGGGGAAGCTTGGGGGAGAATGGGTACTTGTATATGAATGGTTGAGTCCCTTCCTTGTTCACCTGAAACTGTCACAACAGTGTTTGTTAATCAGCCATACTCCAATACAAAATAAAAAGTTTAAAGAAAAATTATGTTGTTACATCTGCCAAAACTGCCAAAGACACTGTGTAAACAAATGGGTGTGACTGTGTGTTCGTTAAGCTTTATTTACAAAAACAGGCAGAGGGCTGCATTTGGCCCTGACTATAGTTTGATAGGGGCTTCCCTGTCTGCACAGAGGTAAAGAATCCACCTGCCAATGCAGGAGACATGGGTTCGATCCCTGGATCAGGAAGACCACCTGGAGGAAGAAATGGCAACCCAATCCAGTATTTTTGCCCAGGAAATCCTATGAACAGAGAAGCCTGGAGGGCTCCAGCCATGGGGTTGCAAAGAGTTGGACACAACAACTAAACAACAACAACAGTAGTTTGGTAGAGATTCATGCTCTACCATCTTCAAGGAGCCACTCTTCTTTGTAGTCTCATGAATCAGCTCACAGTTGAACTGGCAGAGAAGTAGGAACAGTGCTGAAAAAACAGGAACCAGAAAGGAAACTGCTGTGATAAGAGAGTCCCAAGAAATGACATTATTTACAAAAAGTTTGCTCAGAGTCCTGGGTGTTTGAATGTTAGGGAAGAGGTAGGAGAGACAACCTGATGTTCATTGCAATAGCCAATTTGCCCATCAACAGATGCATAGAGAAGACATAGTGGGTCATTGCCTGGCACACAGTGGAAGCCACTCTTAGTTGTCTGCACAACAGGTACTCTCTGTATCTTCCCAGTTTTGTTTGGAACAATAGTTTCCCAGCCCTAGTGATAAATGGTGATGGGCCCTAACCCTACGGTTTTACTCCCATTCCATTTGTCAAACACATGACTTCCCAGGATGCTTAAAGGGAGGAAGCTGCCGTTTCTCCTAGCTCCAGACAATGCAGCTTTGGAGTCTGCCAGAAATGCTCAAGAAAGATTTGGTTTTCCTGATTAACAGGGTAGAAGATGCAGATAGTCCTATTCCTCCACATAGCTTCCCATCTTGAACATAGGGGTTTTTGTTGTTCAGTCACTAAGTTGTGTCGGACTCTTTGTGACCAAATGGACTGCAGCATGCCAGCCTCCTCTGTCCTCTACTATCTCCTGGCGTTTGTTCAGATTCATGTCTAATGAGCTGGTGATGCTATCGAACCATCTTATCCTTTACCTCCCCTTTCTCCTTTTGCCTTCAATCTTTCCCATCATCAGGGTCTTTTCCAGTGAGTCAGCTCTTTGCATAAGGTGGCCAAAGTATTGGAGCTTCACCTTCAGAATTGTGTGTGCTCTGTCACTCAATCGTGTCTGACTCTTTGTGACCCTATGGACTGTCGCCTGCCAGGCTCCTCTGTCCATGGGATTTGCCAAGCAAGAATACTGGAGTGGGTTGCCATTTCATTCTCCAGAGGATTTTTCCCGACCCAGGGATCACACCTGGGCCTCCTGCATTGCAGGTGGATTCTTTACCGTCTGAGCCATCTCAGCATCAGTCCTTTCAATGAATACTCAGGGTTGATTTCCTTTAGGATTGACTAGTTTGATCTCCTTGCTGTGCAAGGGACTCTCATGAGTCTCCTCCAGCTACAGTAGCCATCTGTAAAGAGGCTACTGTAAAGAGGTAGCCATTCAGGAAAGAGCTATTGTATTAAAGGCAGCAGAGCAATCAGAGAGCAGGAACAGAGGCAACGTATTGCCTCGCAACATCGTGGAGCCCTGCATCATCCTTGGACCACCTCTCGTTGGACTCCTCCTAACGGGAAAGAATTAAAAACCTTTATGATGTCTGGTACAGTCAAGGCTATGGTTTTTCCTGTGGTCATGTATGGATGTGAGAGTTGGACTGTGAAGAAGGCTGAGCACCAAAGAATTGATGCTTTTGAACTGTGGTGTTGGAGAAGACTCTTGAGAGTCCCTTGAACTGCAAAGAGCTCCAACCAGTCCATTCTGAAGGAGATCAGCCCTGGGATTTCTTTGGAAGGAATGATGCTAAAGCTGAAACTCCAGTACTTTGGCCACCTCATGCGAAGTGTTGACTCATTGGAAAAGACTCTGATGCTGGGAGGGATTGAGGGCAGGAGGAGAAGGGGATGACCGAGGATGAGATGTCTGGATGGCATCATGGACTCGATGGACGTGAGTCTGAGTGAATTCCGGGAATTGGTGATGGACAGGGAGGCCTGGTGTGCTGCGATTCATGGGGTTGCAAAGAGTCGGACACGACTGAGCAACTGAACTGAACTGAGCTGAACTGTTACTCTTCTGCTGTTTGTTCCCCCCCAAAATTCCTCCTCCCTCTTACCTTTTCTCTTGATGTGCAAATTCATTTTGTTGTATCAAAGATAATTTATGTATTTCACCTAGAATAATGTCTGGCTCATAGTAGGCACTCTGTAAGTCACTGCTCTTCCTGATTCTGCCATTTCTGGTCCTTAAGACTCAGATCTTAATTCTCTTGTACCTTCACAGTTTCAATTATCTGAGTCAATGCTTTAATAATGAACCACATTAAGTGAAAGTGAAAGTTGTTCACTGGTGTCCGACTCTTTGCAACCCCATGGACTATACAGTCCATGGAATTCTGCAGGCCAGAATACAGGAGTGGGCAGCCTTTTCTTTCTTCAGGGGATCTTCCCAACCTAGAAATAGAACCCAGGTCTCTCTCACTGCAGGCAAATTCTTCACCAGTTGAGCCACCAGGGAAGCCCAATGAACTACACAAGGTTGCCTAGAATGCATGTTGAAATATCTCTTTTTTCTGAATATCTTTCCTTCTTTACTATATTATAAACTCTTGAGAGGGTGAAATCTATCAGAGTTTTTCCCCAACAGTATTGTATTTGGTCAAATCTAAGATGTCATTTATAAAAAAAAATTAATGACTAAAAAAAGTCTATATTGAATTTGCTACAATATTGCTTCTGTTTTATATTTTGTTATTTGCTTTTTTTTTTCACTGTGAGGCATGTGGGATCTTAGCTCCCCGACCAGGAATTGACTCTGCAACCCCACATTGGAAGGCAAAGTCCTGACCTCTGGACCACCAAAGAAGCTCCTGTCACTTTTAAATGCACCATTATTTTATGAACCAGAAAGAAAAGAAAAATACTATGTCAATTTAATTAAGATATGTTGTAAAATATAAGTCATAGCCTAATTTCAGATATGTTAAAATATAGGAGGAAAATATGCCTTTCAGAATGGAGAGACTGAATGTATAAATGATGGCCAGACTATATAACAAAATAACCATAACTCACCACCTGTTGCAACCAATCCCGAAAATTGCACCACAGTCTGTCACTGTGTCTGTCAGCCCCAGACACTCAAGGTTTGAGCAGTAACTGACAGCTTCCCTGTTTCTTGCCCCTGCTCCCAACTTAGTACCAATCAGGAAACCTGTGACTGATCACAGAAGATGCCACACTCTGATTAGCCTGCCTCCAGCATCACCATGGCAACAACCTCCACTCAGGTACACCAGAGCCTTCCCCTTTTGTCCACTGTATAGATATCCACTCCTTTTCCTGCCTTTGAGTCTCTTCCAAATACCAGGGGTGTGACTGGCTCCCTTACTGCAACAAGTTCAGAGGTCCCACTCAGGGAGTCTGTGTTATTTCCACAGAATCAATGATTTTCCATAGTAGTAGTTCTCATGGTAGTGTTCATTTGTCCAGCAAGCATTGATCTTCTGGATTATAGGAAAGGTGCACAATTTGGGGTGAGGGGATATTTAAAGAGAGGGCTTGAGAAGGGAATCACTGATTGTAATAGTTTAGCAGTGGGGTACTCAAGCCTGAATTGAAGGGACAGCTGTGAAGAGACAGAGGAATTGTCGGTTTTTAAAAAATGTATCACATGAGAGTTATGAGTTAAGCTTTATTTGGAGCAAAATGAGGACTATAGCCCAGGAGATAACACTTCAGAAAGCTCTGAGAAACTGCTCCAAAGAGACAGGGGTGGGAGGAAGATCAGGCCAAACATGATTTTGGTCAAGAGGGAGTATGTGCAATCAAGCAAATTTTTTCTTTTCTTTTCTTTTCTTTTCTTTTCTTTTTTGCAGAAAGTTTCTGCTAGTCACGGAGAGCAGATGTCACCATGAAGGAATTTAGTGCTTTCCTAGATATGAGGAGATACAAGAAGTGGGCTTATCAAAACGGCTCCTGAAAATATTGACCTATCTGAAGACCTGTCCTGCCACTATTTCCCTGATTACAGATGCCTCATTCCTGCACTCCACCCAGAACTCCTTTCAGAGGGTGTTGAAGGTCAACAGCCAAAACAGCATATGATTTAATCCTTGTAGAGACAGATGGCAAGTGCCAATTTGCAGTTGATAGAGCATGGATTTGGGTACAGTCCAAAGAAAAGAGATGACACTTGTGAGGTGGGAATCAAAGCAGAAGTAGAGGCTACCAGGCTATGGATGGGGGAGAAATCCAAGGAGACCATGAGAAGTTGATACTGAGCAGGGCCCTGTGTGGCTCTGGGGCACAAAGCCTTTCTGTGTCCCCCATTTCTCTGATTACAGAAAAATGCCTTCATTCAGTCTCCATGACCTTCCCTGAGTTCCATGGGTTCAAGACTCAAGCAGTTGCTAATTAGTGAATGGAGGGAATGGGAAACCAAGGGAAAAGAGTCAAGAGGAACAATAGTGCAGCCTTGGACAAGGTCTTGGTTCCCCATCAAGAGATAAACACAACAATATCTTTGAGATGTTTTGTTGATACTGAAACCCCCTCCAGGTGGGAGAAGTTAAGATTTATCCATAGTAAGTTGCCCACAAGCATGTAGACCCCAGACCAGTTGAACCTGAAAGTCGATGATGCTGACTCCTTCCTACCTCACCACCCACCCATAGGAAAAATGTCCACAAGCAGACCATGCCCTCTTTGAACTTTTACAATAAAACTTCTCACTGTCCTCTCCAAGTTGGGACACATGGTTTTGAGGGCATGAGTCCGCTGTGGCCCCATTTACCTGGCAAAGCAATTAAGCTATTCTCTTTTGTGTGTTCAGATGTTCAGTCATGTCTTACTCTCTACGATCCCATGGACTATAACCTGCCAGGCTCCTCTGTTCATGGGATTCTCCAGGCAAGAACATTGGAGTGGGTTGCCATTTCCTCCTCCAGGGGATGGAGTGATCCAGTGATTGAACCCCTGTCTCTTGCATTGGCAGGCAGATTCTTTACCACCAGCACCACCTTCACCCAAAATTCTGGCTTCAAGATTTAATGCAGTGTCCAGGTACAGAGGCCAGATTCACCTTCAACGTGAAGCCCTGTCTGTTAAAGCTAGAGTCTCCGAGGAGATGGGTGTAACTCCTGGAGGTCAGGACAGGGAGCAGGTTCTGGAGAGGAAAGCTGCAGCACAGAATACTGAAGGCACATCTTGTCACCATGAGGAGGGAGGGGAACAGGTGTAGTGTGTGACACTGTCACATGTGTGTTCTTTAAAGAGAAAAAGATGAGACACAGGGCCACCAATGGATATGGCTGAATGTGACTCCCCCTGGAAGGCATCATTGCTACTAGGCTGTATTTGGTTAACCTGTGTTCTACTGGGACATCCCAGGTAGCCTAGTGGTAAAGAATTGTCCGGCAATGCAGGAGATGCAGGAGCCACAGGTTCAATCCCTGGGGTGGGAAGATCCCCTGGAGAAGGAAATGGCAACTCACTCCAGTATTCTTGCCTGGGAAATCCCATGGACAGAGGCGCCTGGCAGGCTATAGTCCATGGGGTCGCAAACAGTATGGACCTCACTGATGAGGTATCACTGAATTACATTTAATACAATCATGTAATGAGCTCATCCTGAGGGCTGGAACCACAGAAGAAAAGTCTTCTGTCAGGCCTTTCTTCCTAGAAGTCCTCTCATTTGGAATTATTAATGTTTGGAAAAGGATTGGGTGTGCCCCCTCCCGAGGAGGGAAGCTCTTGGTCACAAGAGAGCAGAAGACTGAGGAATTCATTCACTGAGTCTGTGCCATTGAATTCACCCCTTTGAAAACCTCAGGGGGCTGAGTATAATTAAACAACATTAATTAAAATACTAAAGAATAGAAAAGGGCAATCGGCAGGAGGGACAATGGAACAAACATCAAAGAGATGGAAAATAACAAAAATAGCAGCAATCACTATGCATTAAAGCCCAGGAGGTTGACAGCTCAGCTGGAGCGCCTTCAGAGTAAAGTTTCATGGACAACAGCCCTGAGTGTGAGAGGAAACAGGGCGGCAGGAAAGAAGGGACCCAGGGGTGCACCCAGGGGCTGCTTTTCCTTTCCACAGATACCCAGGAGGCTCAGACTTGTGCAGATCATAATTAGACACTGAAACAGGATTGTCTTACAAGTTTCTATGATCACATAATGTACCACTGTCTTTGTGGTTTAATATGTCACTGCAGTCCAGTGTTTTAGGTGGTATTTCAAAAGAAGAATTCTAGCATCTTGCTAAATTACAGAATGATTCTCACACATGAATTTCCTCAGCTCAACCTCTGTTAGATACAAAAATAAAGCAGCTGAATCCACCATCAGTAGTGGTGTGGTTCCAGCTCAAGGTGTGCATAGTTGCTCAGCTGAGCATGACTCTGCAACACGATGGACAGCAGTCCGCCAGTCTTCTCTATCCATGAGATTCTCCAGGCAAGAATACTGGGGTGGGTTCCATTTCCTGCTCTGGGGGATCTTCCCGACCCAGGGATCAAACCTGCATCTCTTGCATCTCCTGCATTGGCAGGCAGATTCTTTGGCACTGAGACACCTGGAAGGTCCCTTTTATTTTCTCAAAGGTGGCCTATTTGTAAAGATGTTTGTGGTCAAGGTACTTTCATTTCTGGATATGTTCTCCCTACCATCTGAGAATAAAAATTGATCTTTTAAAATCAGACCTTAGAAACTAATTTTGTTATGAGTAAAATGAATAAACAACAACAAACAAAAGGAAATGCTTCTAGTATTTACATTTTAAACGAGTTTCTTCCTCTAGAAGACTGCTTGGAGGATATATTTTTAAATGTTTTTTAAATAACTTTTACAGTGCTTTTTCCAATTGCTAAGTTGAGACCTGATTCACACTTCTGATTCTGCTCATTGGATGGGAGAAAGGGGAATAGAAATGGTGGCTAATTGCAGAAGAGCCACTTCTGAGAAGCCACAGTGGGCAGACTGGGGAGCAGGGAGGGGAAGTAGGTGCCTCTGATTCACACTGAAGGGGAGATTTGCTCCTCTTTCTTCTCTGGCTTGTGCCTTTGGTTTGTGCCATTTTCACCCCCAACCAGGATGTGTTTTCATACTTACTTTGTGTTTAGAAAAGGACATATTCAAAGGGATGAAGCTGCCCTTGACATTAATAAAACTGATGAAGATTTTAAAAAGAGAAATGTAGGTACATCAAACATCACTTTGCCAACAAAGTCTGTATAGGCAAGCTATGGCTTTTCCAGTAGTCATGTATGGATGTGAGAGGTAGACCATAAAGAAGGCTGAGCACCAAAGAATTGATACTTTTGAACTGTGGTGCTGGAGAAGACTCTTGAGAGTCCCTTGGACAGTAAGGAGATCAAACCATTCAGCCCAAAAGGACATCAACCCTGAATATTCACTTGGAAGGACTGATGCTGAAACTGAAACTCCAATACTTTGGCCACCTGGTGCAAAGAGCCAACTCATTGGAAAAGACCCTGATGCTGGGAAAGACAGGACAGGAGGAGAAGACGGCAGCAGAGGATAAGATGGTTGGATGGCATCACCAACTCAATGGACATGAATTTGAGCAACCTCCGGGAGTTAGTGGAGGACAGAGAAGCCTGGAGAGCCATAGTCCATGAGGTCGCAAAGAGTTAGACCTAGTGGCTGAACAACAATAACAGGCTAATGGTCTCAGCTCCAGTGACTTCTCGCATCACTAAGCCATATCTGTTTCCTGAGCTCCAAATGCTGACTCAGCTTCATCTGGAGGGTCTCAGAGTCAGCACGACATGGATCAAACTCAGTGTGCGCCAGACTCACAGTCACAAAATGTCTCCAAGGATCTCACCTTTTTTCAGTGGTTGTGACCACTAACGTAGCCCAGGAACTGGGGAATCTCCTTCCTCTTTAGTCAATCCACTCAAGTAAGAGGTCAAAGCAACTCTACCTCTGAAAGATCTCTCAGGGACATCCTTGTCCTTCACTACTGGTCCTGCTAAGCTTGGGCATCCAGACCTCTCATCTGAAAGACTGCAATAGCCCAACTAGTCTCTGCAGTAGGTGTTGTTTACCAGGGTAGCTGCATGAAGGTCTTCCATCCCACATGCTCACCTGCATGCAAGCAACACAGTCTTGACTCTCCTGCATGAGGGCAGGTACAAGAGGAGCTTATTCTCTGCCCCCTAAATCTGAGCTGGCATTGTGACTTGTCTCAATCAACGGATGCAGCAAAAGTCACTCCCCCCACTGGGCTTCAGGGACCACATTTCTGCCCTTTGCCACTTGGAATGCTCCCTCAGGAAGGCATTCTTCTGAAATCACTGTCTTCTGCAGAGTTCTGAACTAGCACCTCCCCACTGGAGAGAGAAGGGCCACATAGAGGAGTGCTGAAGGGTCAGATCCCTTGTAGACAAGTTCAACCACCAGCTGAAGTGTAAACAGTGCCAGTGGAGCAGATCTTTCCAGCCCAGCCCTGCCTGGATCCCCAACTCTCAGCAACAGGAGGAAATGAAGGGACTTGTGTTCATCCAGGAGGTTTGGGGTAATCTGTTATACAGAAATATATGATAAAAACTGTCTTTGGCCACTAGCACTGTGCTCCTGAATTTAGAGAGCAATCCCATCCCTGCCTTTCCTACAGCACCAAAGCCAACCATATTCAGCCCTTTACTGAATAAACTTCTCAGGCAACCCCTTCTCCCTGGCCCAGTTTCAGCTCTTATCTCTCCTTCCTTCACATGCCCAGTTTACTCAAAACCCCAGACATTCATGTCCTTGTGCATCTTATCTCGTGATCCTGAATCCTGCTGATGGTCTTCCTTCATCACAATGCTACCGGAAGGAAAGGTCAGTTCCTCTGTGAAGCCTCGGAGGGAGGGCCCATAGCTCCTCCCTTACCCAGCCCCTTCAATAGCTCTGCCTGTTCCGGGTCTCCTCTCAGACCTGAACGTACATTGGAATCACCAGAGCAGACTGGAAATCTGTTGCAAATTTTTTTTTCCTTGTGACCTGTCATATCTCCCTCTTAATGGTGTCTTCTGTAGAAGAAAAATGCTTAATTTTAGTGTAGTATATATTGGAGGGCTTCCCAGGTGGCGCTAGTGGTAAAGAACCCACTTTTCAAATGCGGGAGACACAAGACATGGGTTCAGTCCCTGGGTCGGGAAGATCCCCTGGAGGAGGACATGGCTACTCACTCCAGTATTCTTGCCTGAAAAATCCCATGGACAGAGGAGCCTGGCAGGCTACAGTCCATAAGGTTACAAAGCATCAGACATGACTGAATGACTTAGCATAGTAGAGCACATATATTGGGTTATTAATTAGCTTTTAGTGGTGTTTAGCTTTCTCTCTCTTCTAACACATAAGGAAAAAGTGTGGTCACGCTGTCTCATAAAATCGGTGGAGCTATTTCTCATCTTTATATTTGACTCAGTTATTTTTCAAAGTGGAAAATCAATGTTTGATACACATACACATTTGCCAGATTTATTTTATAAATATCCTTTTCCATACATATAACACTGCCATATCACAAATTCAGTAAAGAGAAACTGCATTTTGATTTATGATCTTGTTTTTATAATATTGTAAAATGGATAAATTAATTATATTAGTTCTGCATCATTTCAATCCTGATTTGACTGCTTTTATTATCTGTCCTGCAAGATGGTTTCTATAATTTTTCCCGCACTGGTATTTTAATAGTCCTTGAAATTCTTATTAGCATGTTTGATTGAACTGAAAAAAAAAAATCAGATGTTCTCTTAACAGACAGTAAGAACTACCTGACTGATTGGTTTTACAGTGAGGATTACCTTTGCTAAGTAGTTGATATGGCAGACATTTTATATATATTTAATAAAACAAACTTACAGTTCCAAGTTTTGATGAAACTGTATTCAAACATGTGATAATAAAAAAAGCACTATATCAGAAAAGATTGTTTTAGCAAAAGTGAAAGGCCATTAACAAACAGTATATTGTTTTTCCCAACAATTTTAAAAACTATATCTGATTAAACAACATGGATTCTTAATAATTTATAATATTATAAATGTCTTTTTCTGTATACTTTCCAGTAACTGAAAAAGTGAATAACTCTAAATGGATAAGAATTCCATTTCCAAGTCAGGTGATTCCTAATACTTTATTTTTAATAAAATTGAAAGTCATCATGATGATAAATCAGTGTGAATTTTGGGAAATAACTCAAAAGGCATTCAAAGTATTAAGCAACAGTGACATAACAAAGTTCTATTTCTGTGTAATTTTTTATATGAAGACGTTTTCTCAGTGTTTCCATCTATTTAAAAAAAAAAAGAGTAGAAACAAAATAGATGCCTGACTCCATTTCACTGCCTACAAAAATCACATTCACACAGAGATATAAGAAATAATTGGGAAAACCTAATTCTTCTCATTAATAAGTACATTTCCAATAAAAATTGCTTATATTTAATTATCATTAGTAAACAAATAAAGATACATTAGTAGATGCCAGGGGCAAGGGGGAATGGAGATAGGGAGGGGAGATGGTGAGTTAGTGTTTAACAGGGACAGAGTTTCAATTTAGGAAGAAGGAAAATTTGGGAAATGGATGCTGGTGAGAGTTGCAGAGCAACTGGATGTACTTAGTACCACTGAACTGCACAGTTAAATATGGTTAAAACATTATGTTTTATATTATGTGACTTTTACTATAAAAAAAGTTTTTTTAATCTGTGGAAGAAGTAAAATAAAAATGTGGATTCATGGATTAAAAAAAACATGAAATTTTAAAATGTTGAGAAACAGAGTTCATGTATTTCATGGATTTCTGTAAGTGAATGAAGGAAGTTTTCATATCTCCTTGGCACAATTACAGCCTGAATTTTATGGCTTATGCCCTTACACTGAAAAGGAGATAAACACACTTGGAATTTTTAAGTCAAAAACAACAGAAAAACAAAAACAAAATTTTGTCTTAAGGCATTTGATTCAAGTTAAACTGAATATGACATTTTGGGATAATAGTTTTTGGTTATTTTATTTAAAATATTTATGTTCATCAAAGAGAAATGCCAAGAATAAAAAATGGTACCACTCAAATACATTTTTCTTGCTGACATTTAAAAAATAAAAGTAATATGTTTAAAAGGATGGAAAGACAAGCTATAGACTGGGAGAAAACATTTGCAAATTACAATCTGACAAAAGATTTCCATCCAAAGTATACAAAGAACTCTCAAAGCTCAACACTAAGAATCTAAAGTCTGCAGTTTGGTTAGTCATAATGTATGAATGCTGATTTCTTATGTTCTGAGAAATATATCAAGGTTATGAAATATGTTAACAAAAGGAGAAACTAGCTGAGATTTATAAGGCAACTTTCTGTACTATTTCTGTGACTTTTTTGTAAATCTGGTTTTTTTCCAAAATAAAGTTTAAGAAAACTCAACAAAAAGGAAGTACACAACTAAATTTAAAAATTGGCAAAAGACTTAGATAGACACTTTGCCAAAGAAGATATATAGGGAATAAATATGCATATCAAAAGAAATTAAGAACATCAGTGAAAATAATAGAAAAACTAAGGACTTTGAAAATTCTCTCCTCCATTTCTCCATTAAGGTAACAAGAACACAGGCAAAAATTGCCTAAGTCAACTTTTTTAAAACTCTAATATTAACTAGAAGTTTGCAACAATCTAAAGAATATTTATTTCTTTAATTTATTTTTTAGAAAGATCTGGATTTCAGTAAGAATAGCAAATTTTGTGACATTTAACTTGCCCATTTAACTCACACCTCCCTATTCCTCCACTTCAGTTCAAAGTGCCCTTGAAAACCAGTAACCTGCAACCATCACAGTTTTAGAGACTAAATAATGCACTTTTAAATAACACATGAGTCAAAGAAGAAGTTTCAAGAGAAATCTAAACATATTTTGACCTAAGTGAAAAGACAACTTATAAAAATTTGCATTATACAGTAAAAGCAGTACTTGGGGCAGGGGCAGTTTATCATACTGAATGCATACACTAGAAAGGATGAAACAAAGATCTAAAATCAGTCATCTGAGTTTTTATCCTAAGACTAGAAAAAAGAGAAATTGAATCTCAAGCAAGCCGAAGGAAATAAGCATCAAAAATTAGAGCAGGAATCCATGGAATTAAAAACTGGAAATCGATAGAGAAAAATAATAAAATCAAAATCTGGCTCTTTGAAAGATCAGTAAAATTGATAAATCTCTAGTCAAGCTGAAAAGAAAGAAGACACAAATTATTAATACTATCCAAAATGAAAGAGGAGTCCATCACTACTGATTCCAGGGACACTGAAAGGATATTGAGGGAATACTAACCTTTTCTGCCAATGCAGGAAACACAGGACACATAGGTTCCATCCCCGGAAGATCCCTGAAGAAAGAAAGGATAACGCACTCCAATATTTTTGCCTGGGAAATCCCACAGACAGAAGAGTGTGGTGGTAGGCTTCACTCCATAGTGTTGAAGAGTCGGACATGACCAAGCACAACCTTTCTGAACAACTTGAATAGTACAGATGAAATGCAACAATTCCTTGAAATACACAAACTGACAAAACACGCACAAGGGAAAATAGAGTATATGAAGAGGTCTAGGTCTATTTTTAAAGTTGAACCAATAATTGAATTTCCAAAATAGAAAGCACCAGCCCAGATGGCATCTCTGATGAATACTGCTAAACGTTTAAGGAAGAAAAGTTACCATTTCTCAACTATCACGTCCAGAAACTAGAAGAGGAGAAAACACATCCTTACTCTGTGCAGCCTGCATTAAACTAATACCAAAACTAGACAAAGACATCACAAGGAAGAAAAACTGCAGTCCAATATCTCTCATGAACACTGATGCAAAAATAACAGCAAACTGAATTGGTAATGAGATGGAGTAGGACCCTATGGTCCTTGCCCCACATGTCCTCCACCTGTCTTTTGTCTCTGGAAAAACTTTAGCCAAAGGATAAATTTAATCAGAGTAGTGAGAAAACTCAGAAGCAAAGGAAAAGAGTCTAAATAATAGTTCAGTCATTAAGCAAAGTCAAGGACCTTTAGCTCCTCTTCAAGGGCTATAGAAAATATTCCAAGCCATAGTCTGTGAGCTGTCTTACAGATACTAAACTCCCCACCAGGTGGAAGAAGTTAACTATATGATGACCAGACTGTAGCCATGACATAAGCTGCCACGATTCTGAGAAAATCCTAGAGAATAAAAAAAAAATTCTAGAACTAATAAATATATTCAGAAAAGTTTCAGGATACCAGTCCAACATGTGAAAGTGTTAGTTGCTTAGTTGTGTCCAACTCTTTGCAACCCCATGGACTATACTGTCCATGGAATTCTCCAGGCAAGAATAGTGGAGTAGGTTCATTTCCTTCTCCAGGGGATCTTCCCAACCCAGGGATTGAACCCAGGTCTCCCATATAGCAGGCAGATTTTTTACCATCTAAGCCACCAGGGAAGTCCAGACCAATATACAAAAACCTGTTACATTTCTGTACACTTGCAACGAATGAATCAAAAGTAAATTTAAGAAGATAGCTCTATTTACAATAGCATCAAAAAGAATGAAATACTTAGGAGTGAATTTGACAAAGGAAATGAAAAATGTATACTCTAAAACAACAAAACATTGTGGAAAGAAATGAAAGGAGATCCAAAGAAATAGAAAGGCATCCCATATAACACGGGAACCAAACTGATCTCTGATTTCAAAGCAATTCCTGTCCAAATCTCAGGTGACTTCTTTATGTAAATTAACAAGCTCTTTTTGAATTTATTAGTGAATTGCAAATAACCCAGAGCAGCCAAAACAATTTTGAAAAAGAAGAAAGTAGGAGAACTCATACATTCCAATTTCAAAACTTACTACAAAGCAACAGTAATCAAGAGAATGTGAGTACAAAATAGGCATACAGTTCAGTAGAATAGAACTGAGAGTCTAGATATGTTCCAAGGCTTCCTGGTTTATAGTCTATGGGAACTTGAATAGAATTTGTACTACTGCTTCATGAAAATTGTATAAGTCTTAATCATGTTGAATTGATTCATGGGGCTTTTCAGGTCTGCTATATCTTTCTTCTTTTCTAGTCATTCTATTAATTTTTGAGAGCTTGATATTGAAACTCCAACTAAAAATCTTTACTTTATCTACTTAAAAAAATAACTGTAATATATAGTGAAATATATAATGGATTGAAGGCAGAAGGAGAAGAGGGTGACAGAAGATGAAATAGTTGGATGGCATCACCGATTCAAAGGACAGGAACTTGGGCAAAGTCTGGGAGATGGTGAGGGCCAGGGAGGCCTGGCATGCAGCAGTCCATGGGGTCACAAAGAGTCAGACATGACTTGGTGATTGAACATGCACACACATAGTAGAACTATATGTAACTTTGTTCTGTATTTTCCAAGTCTCCTGTAAATGTGTTATTATACTTTTGTAATTTAAAAGATAAAAAAGAAACAAAAAAAAAAGAATTGAGAGTCCATAAATAGCAATATATCCATATGTCTACTAATATTTGTCAAGCTGCCAGGACAATTCACTAGGGGGGAAATCATCTTCTAAGTAATCACCTCTAACACCTCACATGCTGATACTAGACTTTTATTAATTAAGCCTAATAAGCGACTAAATAAGAAGCAGATGGCTTCTCACTGCAGTCATTCTGGACAGTGATTGCTTTGTTTTTGTTTTCAAAAATTAAAAAATGCACAGCAAATCTTGGAATTTTTGAAACTGGAAGGGACCTACGTTATCGCATAAGAACTTATCTTTGCATTTTGCAGCTAAAGAACTCTGTGATTTGCTCAAGGACACACAAATAACTTGTAATTGGGAAAAGGACTGACTAGCCAGGTTTCCTGCCTTTCAATTCTGAGTTCTTTCCATCTAATGAGGCTGTGTCTCTAAGTTATGTCTCTTCTATGAAGATATGAAGAAAATGACTAACCAAGGCCATATATCAAAGTGACTAAACACACACACATACACACCCAGTACAGCTTGTTTTCTGTATTATGAGAAAGATCCTTTTCTTATTTAAAGCATGCACAAGTCTGGAAAGATATTTTAGTTCAGTTCAGTTCAGCTCAGTCACTCAGTCGTGTCCGACACTTTGCAACCCCATGAATCGCAGTACGCCAGGCCTCCCTGTCCATCACCAACTCCCAGAGTTCACTCAGACTCACGTCCACTGAGTCCGTGATGCCATCCAGCCATCTCATCCTTGGTCATCCCCTTCTCCTCCTGCCCCCAATCCCTCCCAGCATCAGAGTCTTTTCCAATGAGTCAACTCTTCACATGAGGTGGCCAAAGGACTGGAGCTTCAGCTTTAGCATCGTTCCTTCCAAAGAAATCCCAGGGTTGATCTCCTTCAGAATAGACTGGTTGGATCTCCTTGCAGTCCAAGGGACTCTCAAGAGTCTTCTCCAACACCACAGTTCAAAAGCATCAATTCTTCAGTGCTCAGCCTTCTTCACAGTCCAACTCTCACATCCATACATGACCACAGGAAAAACCATAGCCTTCACTTTTTAAGAAGACCATTATGGTCTTAGAAAAAAAGAGAATTGAGTTATTCAAAATGTAACTCAATATTCCATTTGAATTCATGCCTCATTTGTATAGAAGCTGCCTAGACTTGATTTTTCTATTAGTCATAAGATCATTTGGACCACAGGTTCAGTTCTATCCATTTCTAGTTTATTCCCTCCAAGTCTTGTGCCTCATGGTGCACTTCTAAGACTAGAGTTGTGTCAAAAGCAGAGGGGAGCAGTGCCCATGCCATGGATGTTTGTAATTTTAGGCCATCGGTTTTACTCTGTATTGACAGCTGCTGCTGCTGCTGCTGCTGCTAAATCACTTCAGTTGTGTCCGACTCTGTGCGACCCCAGAGATGGCAGCCCACCAGGCTCCCCTGTCCCTGGGATTCTCCAGGCAAGAACACTGGAGTGGGTTGCCATTTCCTTCTCCAATGCATGAAAGTGAAAAGTCAAAGTGAAGTTGCTCAGTTGTGTCTGACTCTTCACGACCCCATGGACTACAGCCTACCAGGCTCCTCCATCCATGGGATTTTCCAGGCAAGAGTACTGGAGTGGGGTGCCTAGCAGAGAGTGTTAAAAGACATCTTTCCTCCCTCCCTCCTTCTCTGTCCTCTCTCCCTCTCTCTTCCTTTTTCCTTCCTTCCTTGTTTCATTAACATACAGTGGGTCACCTCATTCTCCTTGTAAAAGGCTAAAGTAATACAAAATTACAAAGCATAAATTGTGACTATACCTTTCCAAACACTCCTGCAGTCTTCCCTGGAGATAGCAACTGTTCATAGTTTGGTGGGTTGTCCTACTCCATAGTCTTTCTCTTTATTCTTTTTCATCTATATGAATGTAAATATGAACATATTTTTATTAAAAGGGGACCACACTCTATACACTATTGATACTGTGTATAAAATAGATAACTAATGAGACCCTACTGTACAGCACAGGGAATTCTACTCAGTATGCTGTGGTCACCTCAATGGGAAGGAAATCCAGAAAAGAGAGGATATATGTATAGCTGATTCATACAGAAGAACTAGCACAACATTGTAAAACAACTATTCCCCAATAAAAATTAATTTTAAAAAACAATAAGAAAATAAAACATAAACTCTTTACCATCACAGGAGAAGGCAATGGCAGCCCACTCCAGTATTTTTGCCTGGAGGATCCCATGGACGGAGGAGCCTAGAAGGCTGCAGTCCATGGGGTCGCTGAGGGTCGGACACGACTGAGCGACTTCCCTTTCACTTTTCACTTTCATTTCCAGAAAAGAGAGGATATATGTATAGCTGATTCATACAGAAGAAACTAGCACAACATTGTAAAACAACTATTCCCCAATAAAAATTAATTTTAAAAAACAATAAGAAAATAAAACATAAACTCTTTACCATCACAGGAGAAGGCAATGGCAGCCCACTCCAGTATTTTTGCCTGGAGGATCCCATGGACGGAGGAGCCTAGAAGGCTGCAGTCCATGGGGTCGCTGAGGGTCGGACACGACTGAGCGACTTCCCTTTCACTTTTCACTTTCATGCATTGGAGAAGGAAATGGCAACCCACTCCTTTGTTCTTGCCTGGAGAATCCCAGGGACAGGGGAGCCTGGTGGGCTGCCGTCTATGGGGTCGCACAGAGTCGGACACGACTGACACAACTTAGTAGCAGCAACAGCAATACCATTATACCTTAAAAAAATTTTTTTAATGACTATCATCTAAAAGAAATGGAATCACACTCTACATATTGTCATGCTTTCTTAATTTGAGATTATATGAATCATCACACATTGGCTTTCCTGGTGGCTTAGCAGTAAAGAAATCACCTGCCAATGCAGGAGACCTGGTCCCATCCCTAGGTCAGTAAGATTCCCTGAAGAAGGAAATAGCAGTCCACCCCAACATTCTTGCATGGGAAATCCCATGGACAGAGGAGCCTGGCGGGCTACTGTCACCACACATTGTCATGCCTCATTCTTTTTAAGTGCCACATGATAAAGTTGCAATACTTAAGTGCAGATATGTAAGGATCTATTTAAAGTGCTTTCTGGGGCG
>SJXQ01013029.1:475067-517285 GCA_006408695.1 Aepyceros melampus
GGAGAGGGGCGGTCCTAAGATGGCAGAGGAATAGGATAGGGAGACCACTTTCTCCCCCACAAATTCATCAAAAGAACATTTCAAGGCTGAGTAAGTTCCACAAAACAACTTCTGAATGCTGGAAGAGGACATCAGGCACCCAGAAAAGCAGCTCATTGTCTTTGAAAACAGGTAGGAAAAAATATAAAAGACAAAAAAAGAGACAAAAGAGGTATGGAAGGAGCTCCATCCTGGGAAGGGAGTCTTAAAAAGAGAAGTTTCCAAACACCAGGGAACACTCTCACTGCTGAGTCTGTGGCGAGCCTTGGAAGCACGGAGGGCAACCTAACAGGGAGGAAAAATAAATAAATAGTTAAAACCCACAGATTATGAGCCCAACAGTAACCCCCCCAGCGGAGAAGCAGCACAGATGCCTGCATCTGCCACTAGCAAGCGAGGGCTGGGCAGGGAGGTGCGGGCTGCACTGCTTTTTAAGGATCAGGCCCAAATGCCCCAGGTGTAACCAGAGCAAACTAACTTGGGCTAGCAAACCAGACTTGGGAGAGCTACCACGCGAAAAGCTCTAACATAAGACATCGCCAGGACCGCACACAGAACAAAGGATGGAACAGAATTAGCCAGCTGCAGACCATCCCCCTCTGGTGACAGGCAGACAGAGCCAGAAGGGCCAGAAGGGGGCAATAGCAGCCCCAGAGAGACATTAACTGCAAAACTGCAAACAGGCTTCTTTGCTAACTAAGACTTCTTGGGGTTCTGAACAGTCATAATCTGCCTGAGAAGGTGTGCAAGTTGTACACCCAGAAAACTGAGCAGCAGGGACAGGAGAGGCAATAAGTCACAGCAACCGTGCTCGCCAAACACCTGAGCTACTCGGACCTGGGAAGGGCACAAAACGCAGGCCCAACCGAGTCTGCTCCTCTGAGGACTACATGAGTGCCTAAGCCTGTAGTGGCTTAGACCTGGGAAATGCATGCAGCCCAGGGCCAGCTTCAGACAGTTCCCAGCAGAGCAACCTAGAGCCTGAGCTGTGTGTGCTGTGAGAGAGGCAGGCCCAGTGTGCCTGAGACACTGTGAGCACACGCCAGTGTTATTTGTTTGCAGCATCCCTCCCTCCCCACAGCGTGACTGGACAAGTGAGCCTAAAAAAAGTGTCCACCGCCGCCCTCCTTGTGTCAGGGCAGAAATCAGACACTGAAGAGACCAGCAAACAGAAGAAGCTAAAACAGAGGGAACTGCCTTGGAAGTGACAGGTGCAATAGATTAAAACCTTGTCATTACTACTGACTACATAGGAAGGGGCCTATAGATCTTGAGAAATATAAGCCAGACCAAGGAACTATCCGAAAAAGAACTAACCCCACACTGCCTACAACACCACCAGAGAAGTCCTAGATATATCTTTACTACTTTTACGATCATTCTTTTTTTGTATGTTTTCTCTTTTCTTTTTTTAAACATTTTTAATTTTTAAGTCCCCTTTTCTTTAATTTTCATTTTTATAACGTACTATTACTTTTCACAAAAAAGACCCTATTTTTAAAGCAAAATTCATATTTTTAAAAATAATTCTTGTGACTTTGTTTTTTTTTCTTCTTCTTTTCTTTAATGTTGTATTTTTGAAAATCCTACCTCTACTCTAGATTTTTAATTTTCGCTTTTTGGTATTTGTTATCAATTTTGTACCTTCAAAAACCGAATCTCCAGTACCCATTTTTACTTGAGAGTGAGATTACTGGCTTGACTGCTCTCTCCTCCTTTGGACTCTCCTTTTTCTCCACAAGGTTGCCTCTGTCTTCTCCCTTCCTCTTCTCTTCTCTACCCAACTCTGTGAATCTCTATGTGTTCCAGACGGTGGAGACCACATAGGGAACTGATTACTGCCTGGATCTGTCTCTCTCCTTTGATTCCCCTCTTTTATCCTCCTGGCCACCTCTGTCTCCTTCCTCCCTCTCCTCTTCTCTGTATAACTACGTGAACATCACTGAGCCGTCCAGACGGTGGAGCACATATAAGGAAGTGATAACTGGCTAGCTTGATCACTCCTCTTTTGATTCCACCTCATCCATTCGGGTAACCTCTAACTTCCCCCTCCCTCTTCTCTTCTCCATGTAACTCTGAACCTCTCTCAGTGTCCCTTACTGTGGAGAAACTTTTCATCTTTAACCTAGATGTTTTATCAATGGTGCTGTATAGAAGGAGAAGTCTTGAGACTACTGTCAAAATAAGACTGAAAACCAGAAGCAGGAGGTTTAAGCCCAAATCCTGAGAACACTAGAGAACTCCTGACTCCAGAGAACATTAATTGAGAGGAGCTCATCAAATGCCTCCATACCTACACTGAAACCAAGCACCACCCAAGGGCCAACAAGCTCCAGAGCAAGACATACCATGCAAATTCTCCAGCAACACAGGAACACAGCCCTGAGCTTCAATATACAGGCAGCTCAAAGTTACTCCAAAACCACTGACATCTCATAACTCATTACTGGACACTTCATTGCACTCCAGAGAGAAGAAATCCAGCTCCACCCACCAGAACACCAACACAAGCTTCCTTAACCAAGAAACCTTGACAAGCCACTGATACAACCCCACAGTGAGGAATCGCCATAATAAAGAGAACTCCACAAACTGCCAGAATACAGAAAGGCCACCCCAAACTCAGCAATATAAAAAAGATGAAGAGAGAGGAATACGCAGCAGGTAAACGAACAGGATAAATGCCCACCAAACCAAACAGAAGAAGAAGAGATAGGGAATCTACCTGATAAAGAATTCTGAATAATGATAGTGAAAATGATCCAAAATCTTGAAATGAAAATGGAATCACAGATAAATAACCTGGAGACAAGGATTGAGAAGATGCAAGAAAGGTTTAACAGGGACCTAGAAGAAATAAAAAAGAGTCAATATATAATGAATAATGCAATAAATGAGATCAGAAACACTCTGGAGGCAACAAATAGTAGAATAATGGAGGCAGAAGATAGGATTAGTGAAACAGAAGACAGAATAGTAGAAATAAATGAATCAGAGAGGAAAAAAGAAAAACAAATTAAAAGAAATGAGGACTATCTCAGAGACCCCAGGACAATCTCNGGCTGTGAAAAGAGACAAAGAAGGACACTACATAATGATCAAAGGATCAATCCAAGAAGAAGAGATAGCAATTATAAATATATATGCACCCAACATAGGAACACCACAATATGTAAGACAAATGCTAACAAGTATGAAAGGAAATTAACAATAACACAATAATAGTGGGAGACTTTAATACCCCACTCACACCTATGGATAGATCAACTAACCAGAAAATTAACAAGGAAACACAAAGTTTAAATGATGCAATAGAGCAGTTAGACCTAACTGATATCTATAGGATATTTCACCCCAAAACAATGAATTTCACCTTTTTCTCAAGCACACATGGAAAATTGATTAACAATTTGAAAAAGCATTTATTTAAGTCCCTATCTTCTCCCACTAAAATGAATTACTGGTAGATTTTTTAAAATCAAATACAAAAACTAGAGGAAATATAATTAAATATTTATTGGACTTCTGGAGAAACAAGACTACCTCCTTTCTAAGCTAAGACTTGGTAGAATAAATCAAACATAAACTAAGAATTAATATCCTTTCTCCTTTGAGAACTCAATCAATAAGAAAATCACTAAATTCCTAATGATAAAATGGTAAAGGCCATAAACAGACAAGAGAGTCAACTAGTCAACAAACAGAAAAAGGAGTGACTCCAGTAATAATCGAAGACATGTAAACTAAACACAATGTTACTTTATTTTTTTTTCACCCATTAAATTAACAAGCTTTAAAAACTACTCAGGAAAGCAATCAGGAGAGGCTACTTATGCTGTAGTTACCACCACAAGAAGTGGCTGAAAACAGTAATTTCCAAATGTTTTCTGTGAATTACTGCCGAATAGTAAATATTTGGGGCTTTGTGAGCCACACAGTCTCTGTTACAACTACTCAACTCTGTCATGATAGCAATAAAGGAACCATCAGGAGAGGCTACTTATGCTGTAGTTACCACCACAAGAAGTGGCTGAAAACAGTAATTTCCAAATGTTTTCTGTGAATTACTGCCGAATAGTAAATATTTGGGGCTTTGTGAGCCACACAGTCTCTGTTACAACTACTCAACTCTGTCATGATAGCAATAAAGGAACCATCAGTTCAGTCACTCAGTTGTGTCTGACTCTTTGCAACCCCATGAATTGCAGCATGCCAGGCCTCCCTGTCCATCACCAACTCCTGGAGTTCACTCAGACTCACGTTCATTGAGTCTGTGATGCCATCCAGCCATCTCATCCTTGGTCGTTCCCTTCTCCTCCTGCCCCCAATCCCTCCCAGCATCAGGGTCTTTTCCAATGAGTCAACTCTTCGCATGAGGTGGCCAAAGTATTGGAGCTTCAGCTTTAGCATCATTCCTTCCAAAGAAATCCCAGGGTTGATCTCCTTCAGAATGGACTGGTTGGATTTCCTTGCAGTCCAAGGGACTCTCAAGAGTCTTCTCCAACACAGATAATTCATAAATGAATGAGTGTGGCTCTGTTTACTTAAAGAACAAGAAATGGCCCAGATTTGGCCTGTGAGTCATAGTTGGTCAACTCCTGGCTTAGGTTTTATGTCTCCCTGATATGGACATGTACATCACAGGTCAGCAGGGACATTCAGTTCATCACAGACACTCAGGGATGCAGGATGCTGGGGGCTCCAAATCCAGTTCTGCCTCTACAATCACATCATCAGGGAAATTCTAGAAATTCACATATAGGTAATTACATGCCCCCACCTAGAAGTGACATTCATTTGTTGCTATTCAGTCAGTAAGTTGTGTTGAATTCTTTGTGACCTCATGGACTGCAGCATGCCAGGCTTCCCTGTCCTTCACTATCTCCCAGAGTTTGCTGAGATTCACATCCATTGAATTGGTGATGCCATCAACCATCTCATCTTCTGCCAGCCTCTTCTTCTTTTGCTAAGGATTAAGGGAAGCAGGCACTGTCGTATTAGGCTGACTTTTTTAATTTGTTTATTTTTTGTTGAAGGATAATTGCTTTACAGAATTTTGTTGTTTTCTGTCAAACCTCAACATGAATCAGGCATACGTATACATATATCCCCTCCCTTTTGAAACTCTCTCCCATCTCCCTCCCCATCCCACCCCTCTTGGTTGATACAGAGCCATAGAGCAAGTTCCCACTGGCTCCCTATTTTACATATGGTAATATAATTTTCCATGCTACTCTTTCCATACATCTCACCCTCTCCTCCCCTCTCCCTATGTCCCTAAGTCTATTCTCTATGTCTGTTTCTCCACTGCTGCCCTGTAAATAAATTCTTCAGTACTATTTTTATAGATTTTGTATATATGCATTAGAATATGATATTTATCTTTCTCTTTCTGACTCACTTCACTCTGTACAATAGGTTCTAGGTTCATCAACCTCATTAGGACTGACTCGAATGCATTCCTTTTTATGATTGAGTAATACTCCATTGTGTATAGTACCATGACTTCTTTATCCATTCATCTGTCGATGGACATCTAGGTTGCTTCCATGTTCTAGCTATTGTAAATAGTGCTGCAATGAATGATGGGATACGTGTGCCTTTTTCAGTTTTGGTTTCCTCAAGGTATAGGCCTAAGAGTGGGATTGCTGTGTCATATGCTGGTTTTATTCCTAGTTTTTTAAGAAATCTCCATACCGTCTTCCATAGTGACTGTATAGATTTACAATCATCCCACCAACAGTGAAAGAACATTCCCTCCTATCCATATCCTCTCCAGCATTTATTGTTTGTAGACTTTTTAATGATGACCATTCTGACCGGTATGAGGTGATATCTCATTATAGTTTTGATTTGAATTTCTCTAATAATTTAAAATAAATTTTATTTTATATTGGAGTATAACCAATTGACAATGTTATGATAGTTTCAGGCGAACATCCAAGGGACTCACCATACATATACATGTATCTATTCGCCCCCAAAGTCCCCTTCCATCCAGGCTGCCACATAACAATGAACAGTGCTATACTGTATGTTCTTGTTGATTATTTATTTTAAATATAGCAATGTGCACACGTCAGTTCCAAACTCCCTAACTCCCTTTTTTGTTTGGCTGACTTTCGATGGTTATCTGTACGCAGTACCATTGTTCGGCATAGCAAATAAAAACACAGAACACCCTGTAAACTTCAAATTTCAAATAAATAACACATAATATTTTGGGGGTAGACATATCCCACCCACACTTTTCTGCCAACTTGTATTAAGCATACTATGTCTGTCATGTTGTGACCATGAGACGACAAACCATCATGCTGAGGACATGAGAGTGAAACAGTAGCAAGAGTCAAGGTTTCTAAAATGACTCATACTGAATTCTGACTTTGTGCTGGGCACATGCATCCTGCATGAGAGTGATTGTTTTCATTTTACAGGAAACAGAGGCTAACAGAGTTCAAGTAACTTGCACAAATCATAAATGTGGCAAATGGTGGGTCAAAGACTGCATTCTTAGTCTCCATGCTATATGGGTTCCCTACTATGCTATAAAACAGAAGGTCAAAACTAAACATATAACTACCGTGTGTGTGCTCAATCACTCAGTCATGTCAGACTCTTTGTGACTCCACAGACTGCAGCCTGCCAGACTCCTCTGTCCATGGAATTTTTCAGGCAACAATACTGGGGGCAGGCTGCCATTTCCTACTCCAAGGGATCTTTCCAATCCATGGATTAAACGTCTCGCATGCCTCCTGCATTGCCATGCAGATTCTTTACCACTGCCCCACCTGGGAAGCCCAGTGATCCAGAAATCCCACTACTGGACATATACCCTGAGAAAACCAACCTTCAGAAAAATGCACGCACCCCAGTGTTCACTGCGGCACTATTTACAATAGTCAGAACATGGAAGTACCTAAATGTCCAATGATAGATCAATGGATAAAGAAGATGTGGTGTGGTACATATATCAATGGGATATTACTCAACCATAGAAAGAAATGAAATTGGGTCATTTGTAGACATGTGGATGAACCTAGACAGAGTCATGCAAAGTGACAGAAAGACAAAGACAAATATTGTATATTAACACATGCATGTGGAATTTAGAAAATGGTACAGATGAACCTATTTCCAAGGCAAGAATAGTGACACAGATGTAAAGAACAGAAGTCTGGATTTGGGGGAGGGGAGGGAGGGATGAATTAAGAGAGTAGCACTGACATACATACACTACTATGTATAAAATAGATAGCTAGTGGGAAGCTGCTGTATAGCACAGGGAGCTCAACTCAGTGCTCTGTGATGACCTAGAGGGGTGGGATGTGGGATGGGATGGGGGATTGAAGGGAGGCTTAAAAGGGAGGGGATATATGTACACATATAGCTAGTCACGTTGTACAGCAGAAACTAACACAGCACTATAAAGCAACTATACCTCAATTAAAAAATTAAAACATTGGCTATAACAATTTGAAAACAGAAGTCTTTCAATAAAGTCTAAGAGCCATTTAGTTTTTCCAGTGGGAGTATATGCCCATGGAGCTACTTCCTATAAGTATCAGGGCTTGGATCCTAATCAAATCTGTCTACTGCTAAAATCCTTGAGGATTCCATGAGACCAGCATCTATGATCCCTGGGTTGACCATAAGGGACTCAACAGCCACATCACAAGGCAGCGGAAATCTCCTGGTTTAAGAAGGGACCTCAGGATGCTGAAGTCAGGCTCCTAAAGCAAGGTGAGCATCATCTGAACATGGAAATGTCTGGTGGGTATTTCCTGCCATGTCAGTAAACAAGGATGTCACAATCATCAGCTATTGCAGCCCTCCAGTGTGAGCCAGTGAGACTGAAGGAACTCAAGAAGGAAAAGAACATCTGCTATCTATTCATCAGGCTGCAACCACTCCCCACAGTGAGCCCCAGGGAAACTCAGGATGAGAATGCACAGGATACTGACCCCAGTTAGCTGAGGTGCTGTCAAAGGAATGACTCAGCGAGCCCAGATGTTTCCATCTTCCCATACAAAGAACTTGGGATATCTGGTTTTCTTTAATTAACAATAATCTGGAGATCAGCCCTGGGATTTCTTTGGAAGGAATGATGCTGAAGCTGAAACTCCAGTACTTTGGCCACCTCATGTGAAGAGTTGACTCACTGGAAAAGACTCTGATGCTGGGAGGGATTGGGGGCAGGAGGAGAAGGGGACAACAGAGGATGCGATGGTTGGATGGCATCACGGACTCAATGGACGTGAGTCTGAGTGAACTCTGGGAGTTAGTGATGGACAGGGAGGCCTGGCATGCTGCAATTTATGGAGTTGCAAAGAGTCAGACACGACTGAGTGACTGAACTGAACTGAACTGACTGAATCTTTTGATGTTCAGATCACTTGCCTTTCCTTGCAAAACTTCTATATAACCTGACTCCTCCCCAACTCACCTCCTAGGAGCAGTTCCCTCAGGTAATCTGAGATGCTGTTTCCCAGGTTTGAAGTCCTAAAACTTCCCACCAAGTAAAACATAACCCTCAGTTTTTAGATTGTGAGTATTTTTTAAGTCAACACTGGGAGTATCTGAGCAACAGCCTCTTGATTCCTTGAGGACTTTTGCAATGTGTCCTTGCCAATCCTAACCACAGAGAGAGTGTCTCCTTTCAAATGTTCCTCATCCTTCTTTTCTCCTCCTCTTCCTCTTCTTTGTACAGCTTTGGCTCAGAGAACCAGAAAGGCAACAGCACAGAGAGAAGAAACTTGATCTCCGAGAATCTCAGGAAAGAGGCTGGTTTCGGATGACCCACTGAGGAGTGCTTCAACTTCCCTGGGAGAAATGACCAAGTGCCAGTTTTGAACACTGACACTGAGAGGAATCTGGGGGAAGGGTCCCCAGCTTCAAAGCCCAAGAAACAGCAGCATCACAGCACCCCAGCCTTCTCTGTGACCCACCCAGACTTGTCCCCTTCAAAGAGACAAACTTATAGGAAAACACCTGGGCTTTCCCCATGGCTCAGTGGTAAGAATCTGCTTGCCTATGCAGGAGATGTGGGTTTGACCCTTGGGACTGGAAGAATCCCTGGAGGAGGAAAGGGCTACTCACTCCAGTATTCTTGACTGGGAAATCCCATGGACAGAGGAGCCTGGCAGGCTACAGTCCATGGGGTCACATAGAGTTGACATGATTTAGTGACTAAACAAGAGGAAAACATGTGCGTTCTTAGTACAGCCTCTTTTTATTCTAAGCAGGACAAATTCATCTTGAATTGGTTTCCGAGGGAAGTCAGGCACAGCCAGGGTAGGGGAAGGCGGATCTGGGGGAGGGGACCTTAACATGCCTAAGGGCTTCTTGTTGTGAGGTTGGCAATTATTTCCGAACAAAGTATGAAAAGTCACACACTGAAGATAAGTGAAAATGCATTTCATTTATAACCAAATTAAAATGCTTAGAACTCTGTGAGTAATCTCAGACTGGTCTCTCTCTTTTTATTCTCCTAATTTAACCATCTGGAATTCTTTAAAGACTGCCATCCTATTCAGCATTTAGAAATGAAGGACTTGACTTTAAATGGAAAATCTACATTTCCTTTTGAAGTGAGAACTCAAGTTCTTCTATTCTGCACAAATCACAAAATATGTATGCTTAGCAATGGTAAAGGATAACTCCAGAAAAATTCATTTCACACATGATGGAAGACAGGCAGATGTGATGAACTGACTGTAAAACCTGAAACACACATCTCCTCTTCAGGGTCCCGAGATGCAGGAGATGCAAGAGATGTGGATTCGATCCCTGGGTCGAGAAGATCCCCTGGAGAAGGGAATGGCAATCTGCTCCAGTATTCTTGCCTGAAGAATCTCAAGGGCAGAAGAGCCTAGTGGGCTACTGTCCATGGCGCCACAGAGAGTAGGACACGACTGAGCATGCACAATGCAGAGAGTCAGTCCTCTAGGACCTCAGAATGTGATGTAGTCACATATCCCTTTACTGTGATAATTAAGCTGAAGTTAGGTGATTAGAGTGGACCCCCAATCCAATGACTGTGTCCTGATAAAGAGGAGAAAGTTAGAGACAGACACAGAGAGGGTGCCAGGTGAAAGTAAACACAGAGAGGATGCCAGGTGAAAGTAAAGGCAGAGACTGGAGCAATCCTTCACCAAGCAAAGACCACCAAAGGCTGCAAACAAATCATCAGGCGCCAGGGGAGAAGCATGAAAAAGATGCTCTTTTATAGCCCCCAGAAGGAACAGACTCTGCCTAGACCTTGCTCTCAGACGTCCAGCCTTTACAATTATGAAAATCAGTTTCTGTTGTTTAAGCCCATCCTGTTTGTGGTTCTTCACTGGGGCAGCTGTAGCAAACTAATATGATGTATGTGTAGCTGTAGCACTTCCCAGGTGGCACTAGTGGTAAAGAAACTGCCTGCCAATGAACGGACATAAGAGACTTGGGTTTGATCCTTGGTTCGGGAAGATCCCCTGGAGGAGAGCATGGTAACCCACTCCAGTATTTTTGCCTGGAGAATCCCCATGGACAGAGGAGTCTGGCGGGCTACAGTCCATGGGATCGCAAAGAGCTGTAAATGACTGAAGCAACCTGGCACACACGCATCCATGCAGTATGATGATAATACAGTTGTAGACCTTTAGAAAGACTCTCTCTCCATAAGCTGCAACTGTATGCTTCTTTTCTTGATTTCTTAGGAGGAGTGTGAGTATTTGCATCTGGAAGAGATCATCATTTTTAGTCCTCTATAAATAAACTAACAAATGATTCCCTTCATCACACTCTGCCGGGCGCTCCTTCACTCATTCATCAGCACACACAGCTGGAGAGCAGCCCACACCCCCACCTCCATCCCCTGCCCCAACCTGCAGGATCTGTGTAAGCTGTGGATCTGAAGTCTCAAGGTAATCATCAGGTCTGGGAAAAGTACTAGATCTCACAGGTAGCTCCCACTTGAACCTCAGTCAGTCTGCTTCACCTTGTATTCTGGCTTGTATTCCTGAGTTTTCCTTCTGTTACCTGCCCACACCCAAACCCCCTTCTGGAGTCTTACACTTTCTTTACAAGCTCCTCCCATCACAGTGGCGGAATCTGCCAGATGCTTAAACAACCAGCTAGACTCTCCTGCTACCATTTTATTTAGACAGTTCTCTGCCAGCATCACCCAGAATCTGCCATAACCTTGGAAATCCAGCTCCTATTCACATCTCAGACTGGCTGCTGGAAGGAAGGATGCTCTGGACAGGAAATCTGGAAGGCACTTCGACAGGACTTGGCTGGTTAATTTTTTTTTTTTTAGATGAACAGAATGGATTTTATGTCAGCACGTTTTCACATGAATTCTTTATACCATACAAACTGTCCTGCTTAATATCATTTTCTTCTCAAGGCTGTCTGAGTGCCCCTGGGATGGTAGATTGTCTAGGACTCTGGCTTAGGAATCACTTCTCTGGGACCTGGATGGTACTAGAAGAGGGAGGGACTCACATTTAACTCAGTGGTTGGCATACATTTGAGTCAAAAGAGCCCTGAGGGAGCTCATCTCTGGCTCTGCGATGACCTAGAGAGGTGGGGAGGGCAGCTCAGAAGGGAGGGGATATCTGTATACCTACAGGCTTTCCTGGTGGCTCAGATGGTAAAGAATCTGCCTGCAATGCAGAGGACGTATATTCAACCCTTGGGTTTGAAAGATCCCCTGGAGAAGGACATGGCAACCCACTCCAGTATTCTTGCCCAGAGAATCCAATGGACAGAGGAGACTGGTGGGCTAAAAATGGGGACTGCAAAATGTTGGACATAGCTGAGCAACTAACACTTAATAGCTGATCCAGTTTGTTATACAGCAGAAACTAACACATTGTTGTAAAGCAATTGTTCTCCAATTAATTTTATTTTTAATAAGGAGAATTAAAAAAAAAAAAGAGCCCTGGGATTAGGTTGCTCTGGAATTGCAGCCCAAAGACATCAAATGGAAAAAGGAAGCAGGCAAATTAAAGTCAGGTCTAAATCGTTTGGGATGGGCATGTACCCACTGCCATATTTAAAATGGACAACCAACAGGTTCCTATTGTATAGCACAGGAACTCTGCTCAGTATTATGTGGCAGCCTGGGTCGGAGAGGAGTCTGACAGAGAATGGATACATGTATATATATGGCTGAGTCCCTTCACTGTCCACATGAAACTATCACAACATTGTTAATTGGCTATATTCCAATATAAAATAATAAGTTAAAAAAAATAAAGGATCTACCAGTAAAATCAGCAAGACAGGACAGAAACAGGAATCAGAATCTGCAGAGATTCTTGGGGATGCAGGTTCTAGGAAAGTGGGAGGACACCTTTAATACAGAGTCTATACATCTGCCATAGGTGGGGAGAGAAATAAAAGGGGTAACCTGGTTCAGACCAAACACAACAAGACAAGGAATGCTAGCTAATGCTATAATACATAGATCCTGGACCAATAGCTTCACTGGGGAAAAAAAAGTACCATTTATGATACTTCAGTTATACTCCCCCCAAAACTGAATAAAAGCAAAACAAAATAAACAAAAAATCCAATGTGCAATTCTCCACATTTTCCTTCTTATTCCTGCCATGGTGACCAGCGACCGACAGAAGGTGGTGAAGCCCCCATTGGTCAGCATGTCTGAATGAGATGTGGATAAAGGTTTGCCAGCCAAGTGGGATGAACTTGTAGTATAAGCAAGAAATAAACCTTTATTGTTCTAAGCAAGTGACACTGAGGCATTGTCTATTACAGCAGCATAACCCTAACCCATCTGATTGACAAAAATCCTGAAACACAGCATATTATCCAAAAATATTATCTCATTAAAAATAAAGTTAACAGTCCAAAACATAACAGAATATGAAACACAATAGTATAAAATCTTCCCATGGAATTTACGAAACATAAATGATACTTCTATTTGTTTAAATGACAGAGTAATTATCAAGTTTGTTTCAAGACAGAAACTCTCCATGACACCCATCATACCCATCACAGTGTATGCAGTTATTAGGGAAGAATTAGAACATGATAAGGGGGAGATGGTAATTTTGCTTTATATTCATTTATTGGCACACTGTGAAGCAAGTGGAACTTAGTTTCCCGACCAGGGATGGAACCTGTGCCCCCAGCAGTGGGAGTGTGATGTCTTATAACCACTGGACCACCAGGAAAGTCCCTGGACTCAATCCTGTTTTAAGACAAATCTCTAATTAAACTTCACACCATCTCTATCCCTAAACCACACAATTCCTTTAGGAAGTATACAGGGTATAAATCCTAAATAATAGAGCCTAGGAAAAAGATATGCAATTAGAATACCAAGATTATAAGGAAAAAATTCTGCAGAAGTAAGTGTTCTTCTGGAGACATGCAATTTATGCCATGTTAGGACAACATTCCTTCACCTAAGAGCATGCATCCCTTGGCACAAAAATAAAACAAAGGGTGGAGGAATTAACCTCAATTCAGTTCCAAATCTGGGTGGGATACAGGAGAGGGCAAGGGTATGGCTGTGTCAAAGACAGACACTGATTTTTCATTTCCAAAAAATCCATTATAGACCAAAAGGCATAATTAGGACATTAACACAATAAACACAGAATGTGCTCACAATGCAGCAATATAAATATGACTGTCATATGATAAAATTTTGTGTGGACCTGAGCAAGAGCTTGAACAAAGCATGAATAAAAATAAACAGCTTGGTCTGTTGTCAGAGCATGGGTTAATTTTTATTTTCCTTTTGTTTGGTTTCCATCAATGTTGTTCATACAACAGATAATTTGTAAGAAGCCATTAAGGTGCCTTGGTGACAACTGGAAAACCAATTATAAATTCCTGCATCTCTGAAATGAGACTGAATCAATGGTGCAGAGCGACAGCGTGGAGAAGCAGAGCCCCTGCGCTTGAACTTTTTTGTTTCAATTTTGCCTGAATAAAAAGAAGGTTTGATTTAAAGAGAAAAGACATCTTTATCTAAGTATCATTTATCTATGTTTTAGTCTAAGAACTTGGCCTATTTACGGAGGATTGCTCAAATGGCCTCTAATCCTTATCCCATGAATTTACTGCTGAGCCATTTTGTTAGGCGTTGACCTACTGTCCCAGTCTCCAAGTTGTACCATTAGTCACTGCTTGGGGCGAGCTGTGCTTCTCCACAGCACTCTCATTATTTTGTAAATAATTTTTTAAATTTATTTTTGGCTATGCTGGGTCTTCGTTGCTGAGCAGGCTTTCTCTAGTTTCAGAGCAGTGGCTACTCTCTAGTTTCGGTGCTTGGGCTTCTAAATGTGGTGGCTTCTCTTGTCACAGAATGCAGATTCTCGAGCACAGGCTCAGTAGTTGTGGTGCACAGGCTTAGTAGCCCCTCAGCGTGTGGAATCTTCCTGGATCAGGGATAGAATCCATGTCTCCTGCATTGGCAGGCAGATTCTTTACCAGTGAGACACCAGAGAAGCCACACAAGGCTCTTTTGCATGCACGGCTCTAATACCTGAAATCGTCATGTAATATTACCTACTCCACCATCAGTGCTTCAGCAAAGCTGGATTGATTTCTGGTCCTGGGCAAAGTTCTCAGCGCCTGAGGTTGGGGAGGGGCCAGGACTCAGAGCCAGTGAGTGGATTCCCCCCGACCTCCGAGTGGCAGATTGCAGGTGCATCCTGGCTCATCTCAGTCAGTCCTGGTGTTCCCATCCTCTCACCAGTGAATGGGTCAAGACCCCAGGATGATGGTAATCAGCACAAAGTTTTCTTCTGCCTTTAGGACTGACCCAGCTGGGCCAAGAAGACGCTAGAAAAGGTTGCTGGGGCTTCTTTCTTTGGGTGTCACTGCACCTTTCAATGGTCTAGAACTCGGCTGCTGGCCTGAGTAAAGCAGAGTCAAGAGGAATGCAGGAAAATGGAAAGTGCACCCCTGGATCAAGTCGACGTCAAGATCACCCTACCCTCAGATTTCTAGTCATGTAGCCCTCGTTATTCCTATCTTTTGCATCATCTCAACTGACAGTTAGACCTCATCTCTGAGGGGATACATGTGCGTGTACAGCTGATTTTGGAAAACTCAGCAGTGGCCACAGGACTGGAAAAGGTCAGTTTTCATCCCAATTCCGAAGAAAGGCAATGCCAAAGAATGCTCAAACTACCGCACAATTGCACTCATCTCACATGCTAGCAAAGTAATGCTCAAAATTCTCCAAGCCAACTTCAGCAATACATGAACCATGAACTCCNCTGGATGGCATCACTGACTCGACAGACATGAGTCTGAGTCAACTCCAGGAGATGGTGATGGACAGGGAGGCCTGGAGTGCTGTTACTCATGGGGTCACAAAGAGTCAGACACGACTGAGTGACTAAACTGAACTGAACCGAATGCTAGTCCATACCATTTGCTTGTTTCCTTGTTAACTGAACTCCAAATTTGATCAGAGTGGCAAGGTGCCCATCCCCAAATGACAAGTCATGATTTGTTTCAACCAGTCTGAAAAATTCGTCTCTCCAAATTCCCAACCTCCATTACAAGAGAAGAAGTCCATGTGATCTGCTTCTGGGTGAAAAAATGGTCTAATGAAAAATCTTCTAAGTGGAATTCAGAAGATTTTTACTAACCTGATTAAAAAGAGTAATATAGCAGTCACTATCCCTTCCCCTTTCCTTCCTTGGATGTAGATGTAGTCTGGAGCCACAGCAACAATACTATGAGCATGAGGTGACCAGCATGAGATCAAGAAATTCAGTCCTGTCATTTTTGAGCCACTGAATCAAGATTGAAACTACTTCAATCTCTGTACATTTATTTGTGTAAACCTCTACGGTCAGGTGTTCTGTTACTTGTGACCAAATCAACTGATATGACACTGTGCTAGTCAATTTACATTCCTATATCACTGATTTTTACAGGAGATGTTTAAGGTATGTTTTATAATAAATAAACTGAGAACCTAACTGACTTACCCAAGGTCATCTCCCTTTTAAGTCTCCCAACCAGAATTCATACCCAATCCTAATCCTAGAGTCCTTTCCATGACTTCAATAGCCAACAGTTGTGTACAGAATACAAGGAAGATTGTAAGGCAGAAAGATGAATGCCAAGCCTTGAGGCTGCTAAGAATCTAGGTTATAAATGGCATTGTGTACCATGGGAGGAGTTTTTACTTTATTGTACTGATAGAGAACAGCAATATGTCAAGATCTATACTTCAGCAAAAATTGCTGCCAGTTCCCAAGGCCTTGTACTTGATAGAGCTCAGTAAACATTAAATCAACCAATAAATAATCAGATAAAATTCTCCAGGTAGACTTGGAGAATGTAGGACTTCCTTGATGAGTCCAGTGATTAAGACTCCATTCTTCTACTGCAGAGGGTCATGGGTTTGATCCCTGGTCTGGGAACTAATATCCCATATGCCATGCAGGATGGCTGAGAAAAAAAAACTTTTTTCACATGGAGAATGAATCAAAATAAACAAAGTTAGAGGGAAGAAGACCATTTAGAAGATTATTGCAATATCTATTTCACATGAGAGATGTTAAGTTATGAACTATGGCAGTATCTATAGGGCAAGTGCGTGTGTGCTCACTCAGTCATGTCCAACTCTTTGCAACACCATGACTGTAGCCCACGAGGCTCCTCTGTCCATGGGATTCTCCAGGCAAGAATACATAGGACAGAAGGAGGGAGCAAATTCAAGAGGAATTCAGAAAACAGAATCGAAAGGGTCATAGTTCTCACATGGCAACTAGCTTGTCTTCTGAAAAGAACATTTTTATTAGGCTACTTGGCTGACCAAAACCTTCAGAGGTTTCCCACTGCTTGTAGACTACATCCTAAAGTTGCCACCTGGTGTTCATGGTCCTCCATTAGCTTCTAGCTCTAGATCTTCAGGGGTTTTCCTGGTGGCTCAGATGATAAAGAATCTGCCTGCAATGCAGGAGACCCAGGTTCAATCCCTGGGTCAAGAAGAGCCCCTGGAGAAGGGAATGGCTATCCACTCCAGTATTCTTGCTGGAAAATCCCATGGACAGAGGAGTCTAGTGGGCTACAATCCAGTGGGTTGCAAATAATTGGACTTGACTGAGTGACTG
Source organism: Aepyceros melampus (assembly GCA_006408695.1). Taxonomy (NCBI): domain Eukaryota; kingdom Metazoa; phylum Chordata; class Mammalia; order Artiodactyla; family Bovidae; genus Aepyceros; species Aepyceros melampus. The sequence goes on from SJXQ01013029.1 coordinate 492,212, forward strand.
ACACTAGATCTTCAGAGTAACTATTCATCAAACACTTTTGAATAGAAAGATAAGCTCATTAATCATGTAATTTGCATAATATTTACACTTCATTGGCATTATTTCTTTGTTTGGATCTCCCTTCATTTGCTATTTATTGTTTCCCAACAACCATGGGGTTAAGCAGGGGCAAGATTGTGCAATTACAAATTGTAAGGTCTTACAGATGAAGTGATGTTTGGATGGCGTCACTAACTCAGTGACATGAGTTTGCACAAACTCCAGGAGAGAGTAAAGGACAGGGAAGCCTGGCGTGCTGCAGTCCATGGGGTCAAAGAGTCGGACACGAATTAGCGACTGCACAACAACAGATGAAGAAACCAAGATTCAGAAACACCAAGTGTCAAATTAACCCTCTGGTTAGACCTTCCTCATTGGTTGCCTCTGCTACTCAGGACCAACTTGTACTGCAGTGAGGCTCCAAGGTCATGGTCAACTGATTCCGCTTATTGGCCCCAGAACTGAGGGCATGCCTGGTATCTACCAACTGTCCAAACCTCGAATGAACTCATGATAACAACCCACACCCAGATAGCTTTCTCAACAAGAAAATTAAAGTCATCAATCTTAACCCAGAAATTGGTTTACACATCTTTGTCCCACACAGATGGATTATAAACTGCTCTGTTAAACACTCTGTCAAATATGAAACTTCTGAAAGCTTTTTAGTGAACAAAGATGAGGCTAAATCTTCCACTGATCTTCTCATAATGATTATTGTGAATATTTTCGCTCTGGCTGGACTGTAGCTTAGTATCTATAATTTCTGACTAACCACCTTCAGACCCTGCCTGAATATACCTCTCTCCTTTAAAGTCAGTCAGTTTTCTTACATCTTCAAGACTCTGGTAGACTCAGAGAAACTTGTGAATCTGTAGGCTTTCAAATGTTGTTTTGGTCATAAGTGTAGAAATAGTTCTCTTTTCAGCTTTCTACATCGTAAATAGGAGCCAGAGTTCCAGGTGTGGATTATTTTAAAATTATAAGATACTGTGCTAGGGTCCAATGACTAAGACTACTGACCTCATGGTCCAGTGGCTAAGACTTTATGCTCCCAATGCAGGGGGCCTGGGTTTAATCCTTGATCAGGAAACTAGATCCCACGTGCCATGGGGATCCTGCATGCTACAAACAAAGACTCATCCGCAGCAATAAATATCAAGATCTCGAATGCTGCGACTAAGACCCAGAGCAGCCAAATAAATAAATAAATGAAAAGAAAATTTTTTCAAAAAATGATGATATTGTGCTCAACTTTATAGTAAAGAATTTCAAAATCTCACCAAGATGTATTTATTTTTGTAAATTTTGTTTTCAAGTTAAAATTATAAAATATTTTGCTATTATTATGAAATATTGGAAATAAGGGGCTGCTTTTTTTAATAATCTAAACACAGTGGACACGAACTTAAACTTCTTTTTTTCCTCCAACCACTGTGATCTTCAACTCTGCCTTGTCCATTACTCTTATCAACACCTGGATGACATTAAGGGCAAAACCTACAGCTTTCTGGTCAGTTTTTGATAATTTTTCTCTAAAGTCCAGTCTTATTTAAAACTTCAAGTTCTTATCATCCTACCCATCTCTCCAGGTGTTCTCTTGGCTATACTGACAGACCATCCACATCCTCTGCAGAGCAGGCATGACGTTGGTTCTCAGGGGAGCCTACTGTGAATTCTTCAAAAGGCACTTTCCAGGGTGTAGTTGCCCAGTTCCGGAGATAAACTGAAGCTTGCCCTCTTCCAAACCGGATTCAGTGCCTGCCTTGTGGTCCTTCTCACTACTGGGGTTCCTTCACCCTGCAAGCCGCCCTTTTGGGCAAGGAATCTGTAAACAGCCCAAGTCCAACTGCCTTCCATAGTGTTCTTTTTTCTTTTTGGCTGCACTGGGTCTTGGTCGCTGTGTACAGGCTTTCTGTAGTTGCAGCGAGCGGGGGATAGCCTCTAGTTGAAGTGAGTGGGCTTCTCATTGCGGTGGCTTCTCTTGTTTCAGAGCACCGGCTCTAGGGTACTCAGGCTCCAGTAGCTGTGCCGCATGAGCTTAGTTTCTATGCAGCATGTGGAATCTTCTTGGACCAGAAATTGAGCCCATGTTTCCTGCATTGTCAGGCAGCATCCCTCACAGTGTTCTTGACCACAGGAAATAGACTCATCCACGCCTCCTGACTTCCCCTTTCCCTTCTCTCTCTTCTTTCTTCCTGCTGTAAAAGACACATCCTTAAGTTTACAGCACAGGTGACTGCCCAGCTGGGAATGGTACCCTAGTATCTTCTACTTGTGGGGACTACCTGTTTCCACAGTGGAGCTATCAGGCCTCCACTCTTGGCTTAGAGGCATGGGGCTGATGAATGCTTCAGTGTTTAGTCTTCTATTCAGTGATCAGATGGTAAAGAATCTGCCTGCAATGTGGGAGACCTGGGTCAGATCCCTGGGTTGGAAAGATCCCCTTGAAAAGGGAAAGGCTTCCCACTCCAGTATTATTGCCTGGAGATTTCCAAGGACATGGGGTTGTAAAGACTCGGACATGACTGAGCGACTTTCACTTTCAGTGGTACAGTTGACATATCAGGTGAATCATTCTGTTAAAGCTCCCATCCTCTACAGGACAAAACTATTTTCAGCAATAAACATGAAATGAAACAGATACTAATAGCCAGGAAAAAATGCTGGAGAGAAAATATTCATTGAACTTCATATACACAATCATGCCTATAAAAATAAAATAAATATTAAAGCACAAAAAAGTTCAAAAGTAAGAGATTACATCTTTTTAATTAACCTATTTTTTAAAAAAGAAAAACATGTACCTACATATTGACCTGTCACAGTCATGAAAAATAGCACTATGGTTTCTATGTTCAAGGCTTAATTTCTGCACATTTGTCAATGACTTCTGAAAATTGATGTTGTTTGCATGTTCACGTTCAATAGACAGTAAAGCCAGATTTGTCATATTGCTTTGCTTGTAGTTGATAAAAGAACACTTTTTATAAATTCTAACTTCAAAAAGTTTCTTTAACATGAAGCAAGAGATAGAGAAAGAGTTGGGGAAAATTTTAAGTTTGACAGAGATTCATTAAAAATCCCATTTCACAATAAATTCTTATTAAAGCACAAAAAAGTTCAAAAGTAAGAGATTACATCTTTTTAATTAACCTATTTTTTAAAAAAGAAAAACATGTACCTACATATTGACCTGTCACAGTCATGAAAAATAGCACTATGGTTTTTATGTTCAAGGCTTAATTTCTGCACATTTGTCAATGACTTCTGAAAATTGATGTTGTTTGCATGTTCACGTTCAATAGACAGTAAAGCCAGATTTGTCATATTGCTTTGCTTGTAGTTGATAAAAGAACACTTTTTATAAATTCTAACTTCAAAAAGTTTCTTTAACATGAAGCAAGAGATAGAGAAAGAGTTGGGGAAAATTTTAAGTTTGACAGAGATTCATTAAAAATCCCATTTCACAATAAATTCCAGAAATTAAAATAATGTCCATGTCTGTTTCTTTGGGATGAACTCTGGAGGCAATCAAACAGAAAACTTTCGCTAAAATATCATCATCAGAAAATAAAGGTCTATTCTATATATAAAAGCCTATGGCCTATTGCATTTGGTAAAAAAAAAAAAAAAAAGTCTGAAGTTTTTCTTCTTCTGAAAAGATCAGAGAAAAATGGCTGATAATAGCAGACACTATTTGATCCAGGATTTTAGAAAGATTGCCTGCTTTTTTGTGAAAATTATTGCCCTTTTGGCTTCTCCAGGCAGTGAGGATCAACATCTTTTGTCATTTCTCTAGATTTCATACAATGATAGAATTGAAGTAACTCGGGTCCTGTTTCATTGTCTTTGCAATCAGTCTGCTACCCTTATAACATATTTCTAATCCACCATTTAGATATAGGGAGATATGGTACGAGGAATGGAGACACGAATTGTTTCTGAAAAAAGCACAGTGATTCTGAATCTTTATGAACTTATTCTCCAAAGGAATGCCTATAGCTGAGTCCATGGGGTTGGGGTCAGGGACATGTACCACTAGGAGTTATTCCAATTAAATTCCATGTAAATTACAATGTTTAATGCTGCTGCTGCTGCTAAGTCGCTTCAGTCATGTCCGACTCTGTGCGACCCCATAGACGGCAGCCCACCAGACTCCCCCGTCCCCGGGATTCTCCAGGCAAGAACACTGGAGCGTGTTGCCATTTCTTTCTCCAATGCATGAAAGTGAAAAGTCAAAGTGAAGATGCTCAGTCATGTCCAACTCTTTGCGACTCCATGGACTGCAGCCCACCAGGCTCCTCTGTCCATGGGATTTTCCAGGCAAGAGTACTGGAGTGGGTTGCCATTGCTTCTCCACAATGTTTAATAAATAAGTGCAAATGTGAGCCTTATAGTAAGTCCCTTATACCAACAAGTTCTATTCCAAGAGCACATTTATTAAGTCCAATTTGTTCATACATCCAACAAAGTTAGCTTAGGTACCCAACTAACACACTCGGCTATATAGTACTGTACTGTCATAAGTTTATAATACTCTTGACACTAATAATATAGAGCAAACACAAAGAAAACATTTTAATGTTACAGTACAGTACCTTGAAAAGTACAAGAGTACAGTACAATAGCTGGCATACCAGAGTTGGCATCGAATGAACACACAAGAAGAGTTACTGACTGGAGGAGGGAGAGGAGGTGGGAGATAGTAGAGCTGAAGGGTCATCAGCAATAGGAGATGGAGGGCAAACTGACATGTCACTCACAACTGACGTTGATGGCACAGGTTCTGGGCTTGAAATAAAGACACTGTACTACTGTACTCATACCGGATTGTACAGTAAAGTACACACAAGCACAACTACTTGTAGAGGATGCACACACATGACAATGTACGCCAGACACATGAACTAACCCATGTGACTGGACATGTGAACACACGTTCACATCTTTGGAAGTTCACAACCTGAAGGTTCACATGTGAGGGACTTAGTATATTTACACACAGTTTGCTAGAACTCAATAACTACAGCAGTTGTTAGAACTTAGACTAAAACAGGTGGGGAACACTACTTTATCACTGACATTGTTCAAAATCGGCAGTGTATAGTGATAATAAAAAGCAGACCACTTTTAGTTGGAGATACACCACAGCTGCAGGAGACACAAGAAACATGGATTCAGTCTCTGGGTTGGGAAGACACCCTGGAGGAAGGCATGGCAACCCACTCCAGTATTCTTGCCATGGACAGAGAAGCCTCGCGGGTTACAGTCGATAGGACCTCAAAGAGTCAGAGACGACTAAAGTGATTTACACACACCACAGCTACCGCTTACATACACAGCCTCAGAAATGGAGTTGGTGAGAGCCCCGGGGTGATTTCTGTGCCTTTACTAAGACACAGGGAGATGTCTCCAGCAACTCTCTTGAGGTAGAATATTTAGGACCTATTTGAAAGTGAAAGAGGAGAGTGAAAAAGTTGGCTTAAAGCTCAACATTCAGAAAACTAAGATCATTGCATCTGGTTGCATTGCTTCATGGCAAATAGATGGGGAAGCAATGGAAACAGTGGCTGATTTTATTTTGGGGGGCTCCAAAATCACTGCAGATGGTGACTGAAGCCATGAAATTAAAAGACACTTACTCCTTGGAAGGAAAGCTATGACCAACCTAGACAGCATATTAAAAAGCAGAGACATTACTTTGCCAACAAAGGTCTGTCTAGTCCAGGGTATGGTTTTTCCAGTAGTCGTGTACGGATGTGAGAGTTGGACTATAAAGAAAGCTGAGTGCAGAAGAATTGATGCTTTTGAACTGTGGTGTTGGAGAAGACTCTTGAGAGTTCCTGGACAGCAAGGAGATCCAACCAGTCCATCCTAAAGGAGATCAATCCTGGGTGTTCATTGCGAGGACTGATGTTGAAGCTCAAATTCCAATACTTTGGCCACCTGATGTGAAGAGCTGACTCATTTGAAAAGACCCTGATGCTGGGGAAAATTGAGGAGAAGGAGACGACAAAGGATAAGATGGTTGGATGGCATCACCGACTCAATGGACGTGAGTTTGGGTAGGCTCCGGGAGTTGGTGATGGACAGGGAGGCCTGGCATGCTGCGATTCATGGGGTCACAAAGAATCAGACGTGACTGAACGACTGAACTGAGCTTACTTAGCATTAGGACTCTAGCAGGAATTCTAAAACAACATGGAAATTCTTGCCTATTACTGTTTTACACAATATGCCTCCTCTCTGATATAGCTCCTGCACTTCAAAGAGAGAAATCACATCCAATAATGTCAATGATTATCTTTCAGTATCTCCCCAACACTGAAAAGATGATGTTTAAATTCTTTAATAAAGGGAAATGGAAGAAGAACTAACATTCACTGAAATTCTACTATGTACTAACCACTTTACACGAGTTATTTTATTTAAACCTTACACCTCCATGAGAGGTAAGTATTATTACCCTAATTTTTCAACGGAGGGAACTAAGACCCAGAGAAATTAAGTCTGCAAGACACAGAAAGATTAAGACCTAGTGGCACATAGTTTCCCCTAGTGGCTCAGTGGTAAAGAATCCACCTGCAATGCAGGTTTGATCTCTGGGTTGGGAAGATCCCCTGGAGAAGGAAATGGCAACCCACTCTAGTATTCTTGCCTGGAAAATCCCATGTACAGAGGAATTTGGTAGGGTACAGTCCATGGGGTCACAAAAGAGTCAGACATGACTTAGTGACTAACCAACAGCAACAAAGCACATAGGTACTAGCAGATATCTGGGATTTCCACCTAATTCTACATTGAAAATTGGACCTTGAACCTTGGTTAGTTTCCAAGCCCATCTATGGGAAGCTTGACCTTGAAACATATGAGTTGAGGTCAGGTTCCTTCACCAACCAGGTGACACACAGAGAATGCAAAGTAGACCCCAGAGAGAGCTGGCCTTGCAGACTCAGTCCCTCCAAGTGGCAGCTCTTGGGGCAGCTGGTGTGCACCTGCCCTAGCCATGCCCAGGCCCAGCTGGGCTCTTCCTTGCCTGCCTGCTGGCCTGTTCCCTGGACTCTGTAGGACAGAACAATTCTTGTTGTACAGCAGAAGTGAACACAGCATTGCAAAGCAACTACACTGTAAGAAATTTTTAAAATGTATTTCTTTTTCGCTGCACTGGGTCTTCATTGCTGTGTGAGCTTTTCTCTAGTTGCGGCAAGCAGGGACTACTCTCTAGTTGCTATGCATGGGCTTCTTATTGCAGTGGCTGGTGGCTCAGATGGTAAAAGCCTCTGTCTACAATAGGGGAGACCCAGGTTCAGTCCCTGGGTCAGGAAGATCCCCTGGAGAAGGAAATGGCAACCCACTCCAGTACTCTTGCCTGGAAAATCCCATGGACAGAGGAGCCTGGTAGGCTACAGTCCATGGGGTTGCAAAGAGTCAGATACAACTGAGCAACTTTGCTTTCACTTTCTCTTCTTGAGGAGCATGGGATCCAGGCATATGGGATCTTCCCAGACCTGGGATGGAGCTTGTTTTCCCCTGCATTGGCAGGTGAATTATTATTCACTGTACAATCAGGGAAATTCTAAATTAAAAAAAATAGAGAGAGCAAGGTAAGGGGGACGTGGTGCTGGCTGTGAGTAGTGACAGGTGACAGGCAGGTGTCATTAAGCTATGAGTCCAGCTGACATATATCACCACCAAACCTAGGCCATGACCTTGGCCCCTGCTGTGCACTGGAGGCCACTAGTGTCACTGCTCCTCCAAGACAGTGGTTGTCACTACAAGGGGAATGAATTCTCTGTTCCCGGCTCCTTGGAAGGGCTAGCTCAGCTTCTCTCAGGTGTGCTACCTGCTTGGACACATCTGGGTCACAGGAGTGCATCCCAGCTCCCAGACACAACACTGTAGGTGTCTGGTCATGTCTGCTTCTATATCAGGAGGTAGGTTCCCTCTCCCACTAGAATGTTCCACAACATTAGATCCTAGGCAGAGAAAAGAAATGGACACCCACTGAGAGGACATAAACCAAGAAATTAGGCCAGGGGGGCAGAGCAGAAGAGAGGAATGGGATAACAACATCAGAGCCCATTAGTAGGGGTCTGATGAGATGAGACCAACAGAAGAGATTCTGGTTTCAGAAACTGGCACTCTTGAGCCCATGATGTGTCTCCTTATAAACAGATCCTTAAAAAAAAAACAAAAACCAACAAACTGTAAATAATTCTGTGCAAACTAGATTTCCACTTCAATGAGTCTGTGTTAAGCAAAGTCTAATGAAGAAAAATCAAGCCATTTAAATTTCTGTTCCCATAACCAGTACTGAGCAGCATATTTAAATCTGTAGACACAGTGATTAGGGCACAGAGGGTCATCATTTCAAATGCAGCATCCTTCTCCTGCATTGTATTAAACACCTCTTCTAGCTGTTTGCCTGGATGCAAAGGCTTGATTCACCCTCTAATTGTTGTCAAGATGCAGTTCAGCTGGGGAGGTTAAAAAAAAAACAAAACAGAATGTCTAAATCAGCAGAGACATGAACATTTGCTCTCCCTCCATTTTGGTTCATCTTTTCAAGCTTGTTTTTTGTTTATTGTTGGCGAGATTTTCATATTAGCTGGTGGGATCACATTACATTCATCTAGTCCGCACTGTCATAAGCCACCTTCTGTCAGTATTCACAGTTGACAGGTAGCCATACCATAGTGGACATTCAGTTCAGCTCAGTTCAGTTCAGTTCACTCACTCATGTCCAATTCTTTGCAACCCCATGAACTGCAGCATACCAGGCTTCCCTGTCCATCACCAATTCCTGGAGCCTACTTAAACTCATATCCATTGAGTCGGTGATGCCATCCAACCATCTCATCCTCTGTCGTCCCCTTCTCCTGCTGCCTTCCATCTTTCCCAGCTTCAGGGCTTTTCCAATGAGTCAGTTCTTCACATCAGGGGCCCAAAGTATTGGAGCTTCAGCTTCAGGATCAGTCCTTCCAATGAATATTCTACTCAGGACTGATTTCCTTTAAGATGGACTGGTTTGATCTCCTTGCAGTCTAAGGGACTCTCAAGCATCTTCTCCAGCACCACAGTTCAAAAGCATCAATTCTTCAGCCCTCAGCTTTCTTTATAGTCCAACTCTCACTTCCATACATGACTACTGGAAAAAACCATATCTTGACTAGACAGACCTTTGTTGGCAAAGTAATGTCTCTGCTTTTAATATGCTGTCTAGGTTGGTCACAGCTTTTCTTCCAAGGAGCAAGAGTCTTTTAATTTTATGGCTTCAGTCACCACCTGCAGTGATTTTGGAGCCCTCCAAAAGAGAGTCTCTCACTGTTTCCATTGTTTCCCCATCTATTTGCCATGAATTGATGGGACCAGATGCCATGATCTTTGTTTTCTGAATGTTGAGTTTCAAGCCAACCTTTTCACTCTCTTCTTTCACTTTCATCAAGAGGCTCTTTAGTTCTTCACTTTCTGACATAAGGGTGGTGTCATCTGCATATCTATCTGAAGTTATTGCTATTTCTCCCAGCAATCTTGATTCCAGCTTGTGCTTCATCCAGCCCAGCATTTCTCATGATGTACACTGCATATAAGTTAAATAAGCAGCATGACAATATATAGCCTTGACTTATTCCTTTCCCGATTTGGAACCAGTCTGTTGTTCCATGTCCAGTTCTAATTGCTGCTTCTTGACCTGCATACAGATTTGCCGAGAGGCAGGTCAGGTGGTCTGGTATTCCCATCTCTTTAAGAATTTGCCACAGTTTGTTGTGATCCAAATAGTCAAAGGTTTTGGCATAGTCAATAAAGCAGAAGTAAATGTTTTTCTGGAACTCTCTTTTTTTTTCCATGATCCAGCCAATGTTGGCACTTTGATCTCTGGCTCCTCTGCCTTTTCTAAATCCAGCTTGAACATCTGGAAGTTCACAATTCATTACTGTTGAAGCCTGGCTTGGAGAATTTTGAGCATTACTTTGCTAGTGTGAGAAATGAGTACAACTGTGCGGTAGTTTGAGTATTCTTTGGCATTGCCTTTCTTTGAGATTGGAATGAAAACTGACCTTTTCCAGTCCTGCGGCTACTGCTGACTTTTCCAAATTTGCTTACATATTGAGTGTAGCACTTTCACAGCATCATCTTTTAGGATTTGAAATAGCTCAGCTGGAATTCCATCACCTCCACTAGCTTTGTTCGTAGTGATGCTTCCTAAAGCCCACTTGACTTCATATTCCAGGATGTCTGACTCTAGGTGAGTAGACATTAAATATCTTAAAACTTTTTGGTCAGTTGGCCCTTCTTTTTTAATAAGTTATGAAACAAGGATTTGGAAATGACCTTACAGGATATGGAACCTACTCATTTCACAGGAGTTAAAAAGAGATACCCAGAAAAAGAGAAAGATTTCTCCAAAGATATGCAGCAAGTCAATGCCTTTTTAGTTCCCCTTCCTGCCCAAGAGGCTTCCCTGGTGGCTCAGATGGTAAAGAATCTGCCTGCAATGCAAGAGACCTGGGTTCAATCTCTGGGTTGGGAAGTTCCCCTGGAGAAGAGAATGGCTACTACTCCAGTATTCTTGCCTGAAGAATCCCATGGACAGAGGAGTCTGGCAGGCTACAGTCCATGGGGTCACAAAGAGTCTAATACAACTACACGACTAAGACCCACTCACTCACTTCCTGCTCCAAGATGGAAAGAGAATAAAGTACTACAGCGAGTACCACCTGGAACAACTCTGTTTCAGCAGCCACACTTGTTAAAAGTTAAAAAGAGATAGATTAAATAAGTACTACTTACATACATTTTTTGGAGAAGGCAATGGCACCCCACTCCAGTACTCTTGCCTGGAAAATCTCATGGATGGGGGAGCCTGGTAGGCTGCAGTCCATGGAGTTGCTAAGACTCAGACATGACTGAGCAACTTCACTTTCACTTTTCACTTTCATTCATCAGAGAAGGAATGGCAACCCACTCCAGTGTTCTTACCTGGAGAATCCCAGGTGCAGGGGAGCCTAGTGGGCTGCCGTTTATGGGGTCACACAGAGTCGGACATGACTGAAGTGACTTAGCAGCAGCAGCAGCAGCAACATACATTTTTATTTAGCGCAATATATCCAAAATATATTTTGGATGCTCTCACTTTGATGTGCAATCAATAACAAAATTAATATGAGATATTTCACTTCTTTTCTTTATCCTAAGTCCTCAAATTGCAATGAGCACTTCTAATTTTACAGCACATCTTAACTGGAAGCAGCCACATGTGGCCAGTGGCTACTATATTTTTTTTCTTTTTGGCCACGCTGTGCAGTCTGTGGGATCTTAGTTCCCTGACCAGGTATGGAACCAGTGTCCCCTGCAATGGAAATTTGGAATCTCAACCATTGGACCCCCAGGGAAGTCCTGTGGTTACCAAATCAGACAGCATAGAAGCTGCTTTATTTTTGCATCTGTGAAGTTCCTTCTCCAATTAGCCAATGAGTTCTCAAAGTATCTGTAAAAGCTGGCAGGATGTGAAACATTAATCAAATAATTAGAAAGTTAAAAGGAAGCATTTGGAAGAACATCACTGCCTTGTAATGTGTTTCTAGAGAAGACAAGAACATTTCTCTGGCAATTTTAAGGAACAATCCAGCTCCACTAACAGTCTTTGAAAGGCAACTGTGCTTGGCTCTAGGGAAGCCCCATCAACAAGACAGGCTTTCCCTGCTCTCCAGGTTCTTCCCTCTCAGCAGGGGCTCAATATGTGCCAGGAGGGCCCCCAAGGGCTGAGGGTGGATGAAGGTGGATGAACCGTTTGTGGCCCTGTGTTTCTAGCTTCACTTTGTATGAAGCCTGTGGCCACAGGAAAGAAAACAGAATGAACTGCTGGAACTGAGACACTGAGAAAGCATTGCTCTTCTGCCTTCCCATCCACGTGTCTGCAAGTGGCACTACCCATTCCCTTTTGATGGCCGAGTGTATGCCAGTGTATACACGTACACATCCTATTTCCAGCTATGAATAATGCCAAGCCACACTATCTAGAACAGGCCACTCAGAGATGAAGCAACAAATGCAAATGACCATACAGAATTTTCCCAAGACTTACAAAGCCCAGTCACATAGATAATGCTAAAGTTGGAACTCTTCTGAACCCCTTCCCATTTCTTATTTCCTGAGAAAAACTGAGGTCCAAAAACTTAAGTTCCCATCCCTTGTAACTTGAAGCTCATGCAAATTCTCACAATTTTTTTCTCTTCCTGATCCCTCAGTCTGGCATTTCCAGTCATAGGGGTTTCACTCAGAGTCTGGATAAAGAGAAATTTCTTTCAGCAGCTCAAAATCTGGGTGTTATTTTTTTTTGGAGGGGTTGAAGTACTTGCAGGTTCAACATTTTAGACTGCAAGTATCCACAAGATACAGAAAATGACCACAGCACCAGCCCCCAACCACAGTCACCCTTAGACCCCCCCCCCCTCACCCCAGGAGACATAGGGTGTGCAGAATGCCAAGTTCAGCATCACCCAGACCCACATCACTGTGAGCAGCAAGTGATCAAGTAGAGACACAGTGGCCTCAGGTAAACAGAAAATCACAAGAGAAAAAGGAAATCCCTCTTTGTTTCAGTCCTGCCAGGATGCCAGCCCTTCTACATTGTCTGCCTGGAGTTCCCCACCAATAAGCATTCACTCAAGCAGAAGAAACCCCTCATTTAAGGTGTAATTGTGCTCCCAAGCCCTCCTCCTCCCAGACCAGGCAGAAGACCAATGGTCTCTCAGCCCTGGGGCCTCCCCTGGAACCCTGAATAGAGACAATGCCATCTTCTACCTGCTTCACTCCAAGTCTTGCCTTCTCAGCCTTTAATTTCCCACTTCTTGGTTAAGGTTCTCAATTTTGATGGGAGTATCACCATTCCTTAGGGCTTCCCAGGTGACATTGATGGTAAAGAACCTGCCTGTCAATACAGGAGACATAAGAGATGCCAGCTCAACCCCTGGGTCAGGAAGATTCCCTGGAGGAGGCATGACAACCCACTCCAGTATTCTTGCCTGGAGAATCTTATGGACAGAGGAGCCTGACAGGCAACAGTCCATGGGGTCACAAAGAGTCAGAGGCAACTGAGCACACAACACAGACGCACGCATGTGCGCGCACACACTACACACACACACATCACCATTCCTTTCCATCAGCCTTTTCCCTGTTTCGGCAGGGTTTAATTTCTCCTGGGTTACCAGTCCCTTAGCCAGAGCTAAGAGGAAGAAGGCGGAAAACAAGCAAAAATACATTTCCCCTCTACGGCTCAATGCCCCGCAGTACATTAATTGTAAAGGCTCTAGCGCATGCACACTTGAGGCCCCAGGACTAGAGAAAAACGCCCTGAAGGGTCTTACTCCTCCCCGGCAACCTGGGAGCCCTTGCCTTCTCCATGAGAGACGCTGAAGCTCCCAGGGAGCAGAGCTGCTTTTCCAGAGGCAGTGCCCTAAAGAGTTGGACTCAACTTAGCGACTGAACAACAACACAGTTGGGTAAAATTAGACACTGGGACTTGGACCCAAGGCCAAAGTGCTCTTTGCCCCTGTCCGATGGTAAGCAAAGCGTCTGAATATCTGGATCATATCCTCAGGCACCTCCCTGAATGTCCAGCTCCACAGCGCCCCGGTGCGGGCATAGCCTGCCCCTGGTTGCTTATCCTGTGTGGGAGGCAGAGGGGAAGACAGAAGGCAGGTGATAGAAAGATTCTAACATTGAGCTGTGGAGGACAAGCAAGGACACACCTGTGCGGTGGCATGTTCCCAAACCTCGCCAAGTAGGCAGGTCACCCCTGCTCCCTGGAGAGGAGCAAAGGACGAGTGGAGAGCTCTGCAGAGGCCATGGCCCAACACTCCCAGGTACAAGTTCCCCCTTGCTTTGGCTAGCAGCAAGCAGGGAGACAAAATGGGCAGTTCCACCGGCAAAAATAGATGAATAATTACCTCTGATACAAAGATTCAGTTATTAGTAAAAGTTGGCCCCAGAAGGGCTCTTAAGACCCAGAGAAACTGACTTTTTCAAGGTGATGTGTGCTCAGTGGCTCAGTCATATCTGACTCTCTGTGACCCCATGGACTGTAGCCCACCAGGCTCCCTGTTCAGGGGATTCTGCAGGGATTCTGCAAGAGATTCTGTTCAGGAGACTCTGGTAGACTGTTGCCTGGGTCCTTCAATGTTCCTGCTTTGTTTTTGCCCCAGTCTAGGACTTGTCTCTCACTGCTTCTTGGTTCAGCTCCCACTTCTTTCGTTAGCCCCAGGATCCACTCTCTGTGTTTCTCTGGCAGGCATTCCACAGACTGCAAGAATACTTTCAATCTGGTTCCAAACTACATTTTCAACAAGCTCTGTCTCCATCCTCTGCCTCCACCAGCTTTCCTACCAAATTCAGGATTCTCTGAATCTCCAGAAACATGTAACCCACATGAGAGCTGGAGCTCCAAGCAGCTCATGCTCAGTAGTTCCATCATGTCCGACTCTTGTGACCCCATGGACTGGAGTGAGTTGCCATTTCCTTCTCCAGGTATTCAAGGTCATACAACAAATCTAACCCCAGAGTCCAGACCTCCAAGGGCCCCAGCTTGTGTTGTATTCTGGGACTGCGTAGACTTGTTTATTTATTTCTTAAGCTAACAAGAGTTTCCCAGGTGGCTCAGTGGTACAGATCCCACTCAACAATGCAGGAGATTGGGTTAAATGCCTAGGTAGTGAAGATATCCCCTGGAGAAGGAAATGGCAACCCACTCCAGTATTTTTGCATGGAGAATTCCATGGACAGAGGAGCCTGGCAGTCTGCAGTCCATGGGGTCAAGAGTCGGACATGACAGAAAGACTCAGGATGAACTGCTTGGAGCTCCAGCTCTGATGTGGGTTACATGTTTCTGGAGATTCAGAGAATCCTGAATATGAATATGAAGGCCCTCATATCACAACCAGAGAATTCTGCTCACCACAGTTAGAGAAAGCCCATGCAAAGCAATGAAGACCCACCACAGCCAAAATAAACAAATGAATTAATTACTTTTAAAAAAGAACTGAAGGGCTAGAAAGCTGGTGGCCAAGGTAAGGGCTGATAGAGGTTGCTGTGTTGACCTGAAGGAGTGTGCATTTGAAGTGCTTTCCTGATCTAGGATTGATTCCGAAAAAGGCAGAGCCTCTAATTGGCGTGAGACTCCTCCAGACTCTCTCATTAAGGTTACTCTGCAGTCCTGGGCAGGCTGGAAGATGAAGCCCAGTCACAAGATGTACTTGCCAAAGTCAGGCCATCTGAGTTTGGGCTGGATGGCTGTGCTTAGGTTTAATTTATTTTTTTAAATATTTTTTTACTTATTTGTTTGTTTGGCTGCCCCAGGTCTTAGCTACAGCATGCAAAGTCTTTAGTTGTGGCATGTGAGCTTTTAGTTGCGGCGTGTGGGACCTAGTGCCCTGACCTGGGATCAAACCTGGGCCCCCTGCATTGGAAGTGTGGAGCCGCTAGACCACCAGGGAAGTCCCCTGGGCTTATGTTTAGAAGCCTGCTTCTCTGGATTTGAGGATTTCTATCATGAGGTGGAAGAGAATGGAATGATAAAGAAAGGCAGCAACAGGGGATAAACAGTAATTATTATACATCAGCAGCAGCAGTGATAGTGGACCTGTCTCTCTCTCTGCAAGCAGGGGAAACAGGATACAAAGTAGCTAGTCACAGAGGGTCACCAAATCCCCAAGGAAAAGCTGACAAGTGGGTAACCTCAGTGGGGTCTGATAGAAGACCGTTTTCCAACTCATACCCTCTGTTCTCACATCTTTAGATCTCCATGCAAAAGATGTAAGTGAATTTAGAGACCTGTTCCTTGGCTCGAAGGGCGTTCAGAATCAAATGTTAGTACAATAATTATTCTTGCCACAGATGATTTCTAAATCCAGGGTCCTGGCCAGACTTTTAAAGGGAAAATCAAATATGGATATATGAGGTTGAATGAACATATTTTTAATTAAACCACATCCCTAAGTATATCAAGTGTTAGAAAGATGGTTCTGTTACACTGATGTTTCTGTTATTCACTGAGAATTTAATGAGCCTCTGTCTGAAATAACATCACGGAGAATGCCTGCAATCATGTTTGCTGAGCATAAACAGCCGAATTTTCAATACACCTCGCTAAGAGATTAGCATAGTGCCTTGAGAGTAATTAAACATCATTACTTTAAAACCAAAAATGTCCTGCACAGTGGGAAAAAATAACTGCCTATATAATTGTCTAGACATCCCTTTAAACAAAAGGATTCCTGGTTTCAGAGGCAGATGGGTGATGGAACGGACAGACATTATATGGGTTTTGTTTTTCTGTACAATCCTGATGACCCACAATGGCGGTTTTCATAGTTGGAGTGTTTTGTTTCCCACTAAGAATAGGACAATTTTTCATGTTGACTCAAGAGGCTCGTATTTCCTCTTTAATATGTTCATCTCTCTAACTGCAAAGCTAGTGTTCCTGGGACTGCCTCCTTATTCTTGTCAAACCCCTGAAAACCCAGCCCGCCAAGACTCTTGGCCCAGGTTGCTTGCACAAACATGCACACACATACACAAACACACACACACACACACACACACACACACCAAACCTTAGAGCACCATTATTGATATTTTGGGCTGGATAATTCTATGTGGTGTGGACTGTTTCGTTAATTGTAAGTTGTTTAGCAGCATCACTAACCCCTACCCACTAGCTGCCTGTAAAACCCTTCCTAAGTTGTGGCAACCAAAAATGTATGCAGACATTGTAAAATGTCCCTTAGGGACACACACAAAAAACAAATTCAGAAAGGTTAAAGGGTAAAAAAAAAAAAAAAAAGTAAGATAAAAATAAAAGGAAAGCAGGTATTATGGTCTTGATGTCAAATAATCTATAATTCAAGATTAAAAGCATTAAAAAAGACAAAGAAGGACACTTTGTAATGCTAAAAGCCATAATACATAATGAAATTGTGCATAAATTTCTATGTACAAAAGAAAACAGCAGAAATTTTAATAAAGCAGAAACTAGTGCCGAAGAATTGATGCTTTTGAACTGTGGTGTTGGAGAAGACTCTTGAGAGTCCCTTGGACTGCAAGGACATCCAACCAGTCCATTCTGAAGGAGATCAACCCTGGGATTTCTTTGGGAGGAATGATGCTAAAACTGAAGCTCCAGTACTCTGGCCACCTCATGCGAAGAGTTGACTCATTGGAAAAGACCCTGATGCTGGGAGGGATTGGGGGCAGGAGGAGAAAGGGACGACCAAGGATGAGATGGCTGGATGGCATCACGGACTCAATGGACGTGAGTCTGAGTGAACTCCGGGAGTTGGTGATGGACAGGGAGGCCTGGGGTGCTGCGATTCATGAGGTCGCAAAGAGTAGGACACGACTGAGCGACTGAACTGAACTGAATAGGAGATAAAAGGAACACTAGACAAATCCACATTAATAATAAGAATTCAAAATACCTTTCTTTGACCTAGACAGATTAAGGAGAAAATATCAAGAAAGAATAAAGAAAACCTAAATGAAGAGTCAATAAAGTGTATCTTATAGCTATATGTCCAACCCTGTACTGTTATAATACAAAATATTCCTTCTTTTCAACTACATTTAGATTATTTATGAAAACAGACCATATTTTAAGTCATAAGGAAAATCTAAATTAATTCCAAAAATAGAAACAGCATTCTGACCAGAATACATAATGATTATGACAAGGAATCTCATGGTGGTTTTAATTTGCATTTCCCTAATAATTAATTCAATTGAGCATCTTTTCATGTACTTATTGGCAATTTGTATGCTATTTAGAGAAACGTCTATTCCAGATCCTTTGCCATTTTAACTGTTTTTCTTTTTTTAAGTTTTGTTATTGAGTTGTAAGAGATCTGAATACCAGTCCCTTTTCAGATATTTAACTTGCAAATGTTTTCTTCCATTTCATGGGTTGTCTTTTAATTTTTTTTCTTTCTTTCTTTTAACTTTCTTCATAGTATCCTCTGAAACACAAAATGTTTTAATTTTGGTCAAGTCCAATGTATCTATTTTTCTTTTGTCACATTTGCTTTTGGTTTCATATCTAAGAAACCATTTCCTAATCCAAGAACTGAAGATTTACTTCTGTGTTTTGTCCTAAAAGTTTTATCATTTTAGCTCTTATATTTAAGTCTTTGATTTCTTTCAAGTTAATTTTTGTACGTGCTTTGAGGAAGCTGTCCAACTCCATTCTTTTGCATGTAGATATACAGTTGTTCCAGCATTGTTTGTTGTAAAGACTACATATTCTTTCCCTTATTTGTTTTAGTACCCTTGGCAAATGTCAATTGACCATAAATGTGAGGGGTTTTTTTCTGGATCCTCAATTATATTCCATCAGTTTGTATGTTTATCCCTATATTAAATCACACCATTGATTACCATAGCTTTGTAGTAAGTTTTAAAGTTGAAAAGTGTGAGCTCTCCAGTGATTTTCCGGGGGGAGGATGGCTATTTTAGGTTTCTTGCATTTTTGTATTTCTATGTGAATTTTAACAAGAATTATACATTTTACGTCTCATTTTGCTTCATTTAGTTTCAACGATGGGATTTTGATCTCCGGACACTTTAATCACAGTTCACTGCACTGAGCAGGAGACATTGCACTGTTTGCCCTTGTGATGCCAGCAGACATCTTAAAAACCTATAAACTGCACTAATAGCTGTGTTGTTTAGTCATTAAGTCTTGTCCGACTCTGCGACTCCATGGACTATAGTCCACCAAGCTCCTCTGTCCACGGGATTCTCCAAAGAATGCTGTAATGGGTTGCCATTTCCTTCTCTGGGGGATCTTCCCAGATCCAAGAATTGAACCCATGTATCTTGCATTGACATGTGGATTCTTCACCATTGAGCCACCCGGGAAGCCCACTCTAATATCCAATGAGCCAAATCACAGTCTGTCTTTCCCTGTGTCACTCTGTGAACCCACCAGACACAGCTTCGAAGGGGCAGGAGGCCTGAAAGTGGTGAAAAAATACTGTCCCTTGATCCCCATTTCAAATATTCTTATGAACTAGAATCTATCTGATTATTGCAATTAATGTTCTCAGGCCAAAAGTGGATATTAAGTCATCCTTTTCATTAAATTTTATCAGTTTGAGTTTGCTACTCATCACACACACGCACACACACACTCATGCACATGCACACACACACTCACGCACATGCATACACACACACTCACACACATGCACACACATGCGTGCACACACACACACACACACAACTTTCCAATTTACCCTGCAGAGCCTTTTCACTCCTAGGTAAGCTCAATTATGCATGGAAAAGTGATTTTTCCTTCATCTGACAATAGTTTTCAAGAGAGGCCTGGCAAAAGCTGAAAGCTCAGCATTGGGGCTTCTTTGGAAAGAAAAATTGGCTTCTATTGTACAGAAGTAATAATGAACAAGGAATACATATTATATTGGCTAAATTTGCATATACAAATTAGATGGGCTTCTCTTAACTTCTCTTTCTGCAGCAAAAATATGGTGGGGGACGCCTTAGTCTGATTAAATGTAAATATTCACGTAGGCCTCAGCCACTTTTTGATGAGTCAGGAGCCAGCATACTGAACTGTATCAGGCAGAAAATTATTCTCATACTTATGTCCTAAATGTGGATGAACGTTGCATTTAAATAAATTTATTTTTCTTCTTAACGAACTTAAAACGGAGACTGAGGCTATAACAGGTCACATAGTTGAAATTCAGGTTTGATATATACTAAATTCATTCTCTGTAAATTCATCCTTCAGGGACCTGACCTATACTTTGAATATTCTGTACATAGTAATCAGATAAACTTAGTAACACACTGCTAACCTTGCAGCCTCTCTTCTCTACAGGTTCACTTGCAGTGCTGGAGAGCAGAGACCAACAGGGGAAAGTAAGTGAAATAAGGTGATTTAAACAGATGTTTTAAATGTTATTTATATCTATAATAGTGATTATTATTATCATCAGAGTAGAAATCAAGAGGCCTTTATTCTACTCTCGGGCTACATTTGATCTATTTTAGTCCTCTGATATCTTGAGGATCTTTGGCCAGGTGCAGTAGAAATTAACCCTTTCTTGGGACTTACCTGGTGATCCAGCAGTTAAGACTCCAAGCTCCCGATGCAGAGGGCCTGGATTCCATCCCTGGTCAGGAAACTAGATCCCATATGCTGCAACTAAGAGCCTGCATGCTGCAACTAAGGATCCTATGCCACAACTAAGAGCCAGCAAAGCCAGTTGAAAAGAAACTAACCCTTCCTTTCATGGTGCCCAACAGGCAGAATAGGATTTCTATCCCATGAGAAAGGAATAAATGCAGCTCTTTTCATTTCTGAGTTGAAGACAACAGGCCTCTAATTTGAAATTAGCCTTCAGAGCCTGACTCCAGGCTCTTAGATTCTCCGTCTCTCAACCCCTGCCCCCTCCTACCCCTACTGCATACCATCTACCACCACCATCACCAATAGAAAAACTGAACCTACACATGAAGAACCTGAGCCTTGGAAATCAACCCACCAATGAGAGATGTACAGAATCTCACAAGGAGAAAGCTGGGGAGGCATTGTCTTCATGCAGCAAGATAGAAATTCTGGCTTAAGACATGGGGTAGTCCATCAACACAGGAATGGGTAAAGAAGATGTGGTACATATATACAGTGGAATATTACTCAGTCATTAAAAGGAATGAAATAATGCCATTTGTGACAACACAGAGGGACCTAGAGATGGTCATACTAAGTGAAGGAAGCCAAACAGGGAAAGACAAATATCATATGATATTGTTTATATGAATAATTTTTAAAACTAATACAAATGAACATATTTACAAAACAGAAACAGACTCACAGACTTAGAAAACAAACTTACAGTTACTAAAAGGGAAAGGTAAGGGAGAGGGATAAGTTATGAGTTTGAGATGAACATGTACACATTGCTATATATAAAACAGGTAATCCACAATGACCTTATTATTATAGTCTGTAATAACCTAAATGGGGAAAGAATCTGAAAAAGACTAGATATATGTGTGTGTATATATATATATATATTACATATATATACATATATTATCTATATATGTATATACATATAACTGGATCACTTTGTTGTACACCTCAAACTAACACAACATAATAAATCAACTATACTCCAATATAAAATTAAATTTTTTTAATTAAAAAGTAAAAACTATGTGCTAAATTTGAAAAAAATATGGTAAGATGATGAGTGAAAGTGAAAGTCATTCAGTTGTGTCTGATTCTTTGCAACCCCATGGACCATAGCCTGCCAGGCTCCACTGTCCCTGGAATTCTCCAGGCAAGAATACCAGAGTGGATTGCCATTCTCTTCTCCATGGGATCTTCCTGACCCAGGAATCGAACATGGGTCTCCTGCACTGCGGGCAGTTCCTTTACCATCTGAACCATCAGGAAGCTGAGATGATGAGTAAACGGTGCTAAATGGCCTTGGTTTGGAATCAGAGAAAAATGTGCCAATGGACTACCATGTCGGGTTCCCCAGGCCACTTTAGACCTGGCCTGACTCTGTGTGGTTGCTGAGCAATGGAGGAAAAACTAAGCTCTTGCTTGGGCCAACTGAGGCTGCCATGAGTGTAATCTACTAGACTTAACAAGGCCACATGAAACCAATGCAGGTGAAGGTGTCTTGCACAGATGTCACCTATGCAGAAAAACAGGAGTCTAGTTCTGTCTCCTTGGTCCCTAGGACTCTAACACCATGACATTATCGTCTATGAAAATGACCAGTGCACATCAGCTCATACTTAGTTTCCTCCTATTCTAGACCTTGAAATGAGCCTGATGACCAGCTAGACACTGGTCCCATCCTCCCAGGGGTACCGGCACTCTTTCTGGGTGTGGGACTGGACATCAGCCCCCAGGATGAGAATCACTGACTGGCCTCAGGACCCCTGCCTGCCCATGCTCCACCAGAGCCACCCAGGTGAGGCTGCTGCTCCAAGAATCAGCAGTGGGGGCATAGTCACATAGTGGTGACAGGGACACACCAGGCACACACAATGCTGGCATGCTGTAGAGTGTGGCCTAGTCAGGGGCCACCCTGTGGGAACAGATTCCCCTGGGAGCTGTGTGCTGTTGGCTCTGGCTCCCTCCCCACGCCGGGCTCTGTGGGCTGCTGCTGGGGAAGTGGGAGCTTCTCTTCTCTGCTTCTGGCTTTTCACAGTGACTTCCATTGAACTAACACTCATATTCTCTGTAATCAGCTAAATACTAAATATTCAAATTCAGCAGAGAATGGAGCAGGCACCAGAAAAGATTTTTTTTTAATGTGAAAATGTTTAGCTTTTTAAAAAAGTCATTCCATATATACATATGCAGTGTGAATAAATGTTAACAGTCTGCTTATTTTGGTAATCCATGTACCAAAATATAGATGTTTAACATCTCAAGCCCACTCATGATTTCGACTGACTTCATAAGCCAATTGCCTATTACTGTATATACAGAAAAGACAAATATACCAATCCTTTATTGAACAACTGTGCTAAGCTTTGCATACTTCATTTAAACAGTGCTAGGCTTTACATAAATTATCTTTTTTAATCCTTTCAACAATCCTTGGAAAGGCATTATTATCTCCATTTTACAGATGAGAAAACTGAAAATCAGACAGCACAGCAAGATAAACTCAGATCTTTCTTTTGACTGAAAAAAGACACAATTTACAACAAAAATACCAGATCTTATGCATCTGATTAAAATTTTCTTCTTTCAAATAGGTTGTCAAGAGACTGCAAAATAGTCTTCATTAAAAATAGCTTTGTGAACCTCAAGCATGATCTTTGGAATATTCTCATTCCAGTCAAGGCTTTGTCCTGGAAGGATGAAGGTAATTTTCAATGGTCTTTCAAAGCAAAGGCTGGTTGGGCACGCCAAGGGAGGGTACAGGTGGGCCATGCCTCCATAGGCATGGCCTAGCTTCATCCCTCCATATGGGTCTTTTCTGCTTCCTGACTTCAAAGTGAGCATGTGATCCAAACCTGGCCACTCTGGCCTGGCTAGCTCATCCTCCTGTTCTTCATGGTTGGTCCAGAAGTGGGCACATGGACAAGGCAAATCAGACACCTTCTTTAAGATTTAGTGAATCAAATTCTAAAAAACACGTGTACTCCAGTGTTCATTGCAGCACTATTTACAACAGCCAGGACAAGGAAGCAACTTAGATGTCCAGTGACAGATGAAAGGATAAAGAAAATGTGGCATATATATACAATGGAATATTACTCAGCCATAAGAAAGAACACATTTGAGTCAGTTCTGATGAGGTGGATTAACTTAGAGCCTGTTATACAGAGTGAAGTAAGTCTGAAAGAGAAAAACAAGCATCATATATTAATACATTATATATAGAATCTAGAAAAATGGTACTGATGAACCTATTTGCAGGGTACAACAGCCAGGACAAGGAAGCAACTTAGATGTCCAGTGACAGATGAAAGGATAAAGAAAATGTGGCATATATATACAATGGAATATTACTCAGCCATAAGAAAGAACACATTTGAGTCAGTTCTGATGAGGTGGATTAACTTAGAGCCTGTTATACAGAGTGAAGTAAGTCTGAAAGAGAAAAACAAGCATCATATATTAATACATTATATATAGAATCTAGAAAAATGGTACTGATGAACCTATTTGCAGGGAGAGAACAGAGACTCAGACATAGAACATGGACTTGTGGACACAGTAGGGGAGGGAGAGAGGGGATGAATGGAGAAAGTAGCATCAGCATGTATACACTATCAGGTGTAAGATGGATGGCTGCTGAGAAGCTGTAGTGCAGCACAGGGAGCCCAGTCTGGCACTCTGTGATGACCTGGAGGGATGGGATGGGGGGAGAGGAGCCATAGGAGGGAGGGGATATGTGTGTAGTTGTGCAGTGAAAGCTAACACAACATGCAAAAAAAAAAAAATTTGTTTTTAAGTTTTCATGGATCAATATTGAAGAAAAAGTCCTCTTTTCTGGCTGCTATGACAAAGTCCAAAAAACTTGATGGTTTTAAACAATATGAATTTAGAGGCGGTCCTTAGATGGTGGAGGAATAGGACAGGGAGACCACTTTCTCCCCCACAAACTCATCAACAGAACATTTGAACGCTGAGTAAATTCCACAAAACAGCTTCTGAATGCTGGCAGAGGACATCAGGCACCCAGAAAAGCAGCCCATTGTCTTTGAAAGGAGGTAGGAAAAATATAAAAGATAAAAAGAGAGGCAAAAGAGGTAGGGACGGAGATCCGTCCAGGGAAGGGAGTCTTAAAAAAGAGAGACAAAGAAGAAAAATACATAATGATCAAAGGATCAATCCAAGAAGAAGATATAACAATTATAAATATATATGCACTCAACATAGGAACACCACAATATGTAAGACAAATGCTAACAAGTATGAAAGGAAATTAACAATAACACAATACTAGTGGGAGACTTTAATTCCCTACTCACACGTTATGGATAGATCAACTAAACAGAAAATTAACAAGGAAACACAAACTTTAAATGATGCAATAGAGCAGTTAGACCTAACTGATATCTATAGGACATTTCACCTCAAAACAATGAATCTCACCTTTTTCTCAAGCACACATGGAACCTTCTCCAGGATAGATCACATCCTAGGCCTAAATCTAGCCTTGGTAAATTCAAAAAAATTAAAATCATTCCAAGCATCTTTTCTGACCACAATGCAGTAAGCTTAGATCTCTCAATTACAGGAGAAAAACTATTAAAAATTCCAACATATGGAGGCTGAAAACACGCTGCTGAATAACCAACAAATCATAGAAGAAATCAAAAAAGAAATTAAAATATTCATAGAAACAAATGAAAATGAAAACACAACAACCCAAAACCTGTGGGACACTGTAAAAGCAGTGCTAAGGGGAAGGTTCATAGCAACACAAGCATACCTCAAGAAACAAGAAAAAAGTCAAATAAATAACCTAA
>SJXQ01013029.1:518202-546337 GCA_006408695.1 Aepyceros melampus
CTGAATAGCCAAAGCAATCTTGAGACAGAAGAATGGAACTGGAGGAATCAACCTGCCTGACTTCAGGCTCTACTACAAAGCCGCAGTCATCAAGACAGTATGGTACTGGCACAAAGACAGAAATATAGATCAATGGAACAAAATAGAAATCCCAGAGATGATCCACTCACCTATGGACACCTTATCTTTGACAAAGGAAGCAAGAATATACAATGGAGAAAACAATCTCTTTAACAAGTGGTGCTGGGAAAACTGATCAACCACTTATAAAAGATGAAACCAGAACACTTTCTAAAACCATACACAAAAATAAACTCAAAATGGATTAAAGATCTAAATAACACTCTCTGACATAAATCACAGCAGGATGCTCTATGACCCACCTCCCAGAATATTGGAAATAAAACCAAAAATAAACAAATGGAACCTAATTAAAATTAAAAGCTTTTGCACAACAAAGGAAACTATAAGCAAGGTGAAAAGACAGCCTTCAGGATGGGAGAAAATAATAGTAAATGAAGCATTTGACAAAGAATTAATCTCAAAAATATACAAGCAACTCCTGCAGCTCAGTTCCAGAAAAATAGATGACCCAATTAAAAAAAAAAAAAGAGCCAAAGAACTAAACAGACATTTCTCCAAGGAAGACTTACAAATGGCTAACAAACACATGAAAAGATGCTCAACATCACTCATTATCAGAGAAATGCAAATCAAAACCACAATGAGGTATCATTTCACGCCAGTCAGAATGGCTGTGATCCAAAAGTCTACAAGCAATACATGCTGGAGAGTGTGGAGAAAAGGGAACCCTCTTACATTGTTGGTGGGAATGCAAACTAGTACAGCCACTATGGAGAATAGTGTGGAGATTCCTTAAAAAACTGGAAATAGAACTGCCTTATGACCCAGTAATCCCACTGCTGGGCATACACACCAAGGAAACCAGAATTTAAAGAGACACATGTACCCCAATGTTCATCGCAGCACTGTTTATAATAGCCAGGATATGAGAGCAACCTAGATGTCCATCAGCAGACGAATGGATAAGAAAGCTGTGGTACATATACACAACAGAGTATTACTCAGCCATTAAAAAGAATACATTTTAATCAGTTCTAATGAGGTGGATGAAGCTGGACCCTATTATACAGAGTGAAGTAAGCCAGAAAGAAAAACAATACAGTATACTAACACATATATATGAAATTTAGAAAGATGTTAATGATAACCCTGTATGCGAGACAGCAAAAGAGACACAGATATATAGAACAGACTTTTGGACTCTGTGGGAGAGGGAGAGGGTGGGATGATTTGGGAGAATGGCATTGAAACATGCATACTATCATGTAAGAAATGTATTGCCAGTCTAGGTTTGATACAGGATACAAGATGCTTGGGGTTGGTGCACTGGGATGACCCAGAGGGATGATATGGGGAGAGAGGTGGGAGGGTGGTTCAGGATTGGGAACTCATGTACACCCATGGCAGAGTCATGTCAATGTATGGCAAAACCAATACAGTATTGTAAAGTAAAATTAAAAAAAAATAAATAAAAGAAAAAAATAATTAAAAAATACTTTAAAAAAAAAGTCTACAAGCAATAAATGCTGGAGAAGGTGTGGAGAAAAGGGAATCCTCTTACACTGTTGGTGGGAATGCAAACTAGTACAGCCACTATGGAGAACAGTGTGTAGATTCCTTTAAAAATTGGAAATAGAACTGCCATAGGACCCAGCAATCCCACTGCTGGGCATACACACCAAAGAAACCAGAATTGAAAGAGACATGCGTACTCCAATGTTCATCACAGCACTGTTTATAATAGCCAGGACATGGAAGCAACCTAGATGTCTACCAGCAGACAAATGAGTAAGAAAGTTGTGATACATATACGCAACGGAATATTACTCAGCCATTAAAAAGAATACATTTGAATCAGTTCTAATGAGGTGGATGAAACTGGACCCTATTATACAAAGTGAAGTAAGCCAAAAAGAAAAACACCAATACAGTATTATAATGCATATATATGGAATTTAGAAAGATGGTAACGATAACCCTATATGCGAGACAGCAAAAGAGACACAGATATATAGAACATGGATTGTGGGAGATTTTGGATTCTGTGGGAGAGGGCGAGGGTAGGATGATTTGGGAGAATGGCATTGAAACATGTATATTATCATATGTGAAACGAATCGCCAGTCCAGGTTTGATGCATGATACAGGATGCTTGGGACTGGTGCACTGGGATGACCCAGAGGGATGATATGGAGAGGGAGGTGGGACAGGGGTTCAAATGAGGAACACATGTACACCCGTGGCAGATTCATGTCAATGTATGGCAAAACCAATACAATATTGTAAAGTAATTAGCCTCTGATTAAAATAAATAATTTTTTTAAAAATAAGTAAATAAACAGTATGAATTTATTCTCTTGCAAGTCTGCAGCCCAGATCTCCGATATCAGTTTCACTTAGTTATAATTAAGATGTCAGCAGAAGATCTTTTTTGTACAGTTCTTCCGTGTATTCTTGCCACCTCTTCTTAATATCTTCTGCTTCTGTTAGGTCCAGACCATTTCTGTCCTTTATCGAGCCCATCCTTGCATGAAATGTTCTCTTGGTATCTCTAATTTTCTTGAAGAGATCTCTAGTCTTTCCCATTCTGTTCTTTTCCTCTATTTCTTTACATTGATTGCTGAAGAAGGCTTTCTTATCTCTTCTTGCTATTCTTTGGAACTCTGCATTCAGATGCTTATATCTTTCCTTTTCTCCTTTGCTTTTTGCTTCTCTTCTTTTCATAGCTATTTGTAAGGCCTCCCCAGACAGCCATTTTGCCTTTTTGCATTTCTTTTCCATGGGGATGGTCTTGATCCCTATCTCCTGTACAATGTCACGAACCTCATTCCATAGTTCATCAGGCACTCTATCTATCAGATCTAGACCNTCTCCTTTGCTTTTCAGTTCTCTTCTTTTCACAGCTATTTGTAAGGGCTCCTCAGACAGCCATTTTGCTTTTTTGCATTTCTTTGCCATCGGGATGGTCTTGATCCCTGTCTCTTGTACAATGTCACAAACCTCATTCCATAGTTTATCAGGCAGTCTATCTATCAGATCTAGGCCCTTAAATCTATTTCTCACTTCCACTGTATAATCATAAGGGATTTGATTGAGATCATACCTGAATGGTCTAGTGGTTTTCCCTACTTTCCTCAATTTAAGTCTGAATTTGGCAATAAGGAGCTCATGATCTGAGCCACAGTCAGCTCCCGGTCTTGTCTTTGTTGACTGTATAGAGCTTCTCCATTTTTGGCTGCAAAGAATATAATCAATCTGATTTCGGTGTTGACCATCTGGTGATGTCCATGTGTAGAGTCTTCTCTTGTGTTGTTGGAAGAGGGTGTTTACTATGACCAGTGCATTTTCTTGACAAAACTCTATTAGTCTTTGGCCTGCTTCATTCCGCATTCCAAGGCCAAATTTGCCTGTTATTCCAGGTGTTTCTTGACTTCCTACTTTTGCATTCCAGTCCCCTATAATGAAAAGGACTTCTTTTTTAGGTGTTAGTTCTAAAAGGTCTTGTAGGTCTTCATAGAATTGTTCAACTTCAGCTTCTTCAGCATTACTGGTTGGGGCATAGACTTGGATTACCGTGATATTGATAGTGATAATTACTTTAAATGTAAATGGATTAAATACACCAACCAAAAAACATAAACTGGCTGGGTGGATTAAAGCATAAGCAAGTATGTACTTCCACTTACCACATCACTCTGCTTGAGCACCAAATTGTATTTAGCTGTTTATTGTTAAGTTAATCATGTTTCCATTATGGCTTGCAATTTTAATAATAATTATTTTTTGCCTGACTATTGGTTGTGAAAACTGAAAAACATCTCTCATTATTTTGATTATGAAACTACTGCAGAATACTATTGGATCATGATAGGTTAACGGAAAAATAATAGAATTTCATATCATTAAAATTATGATTTAGTAGAAAAACCTGTAATCATTTTTTAAATTCCAAATGCATATCAGAATTAGCTTGAATGTTTAAAAAAAAATACAAACAACCATGTTTTTTGTTTTTTTTTTTTTAATTCAAGAGCTCCAGATATGTTTCTAATGAGCAATCGTATTTAAAAACAACTGGGGTAGATGATAATCATTAACTTTCTTCTACTTCGTTTAACTTTTAAATTCATATTTAGTGTTCTCAATTCATTTAGTTTATGCTCTCCAATTTCTCCACCTTTTTTTAATGTTCTTTCTCAAGCCTTTATCAAGTGTAGTAGAACAACTTTTGTATAATATATATAGTATGCATAATGTATATATTTTAGAAAAATTATGAATTATTGCCTAACTAAAAAATTAATCATATTTGGGCCGAATCACTGGAAAAGACCCTGATGCTGGGAAAGACACAGGCTAAAAGGAGATCAGGGCAACAGAGGATGAGATGGTTAGATAGGATCACTGACTCAATGGACATGAATCTGAGCAAACTCCAGAAGATATAGGACAGGGAAGCCTAGCGTGCTGCAACCAATGGGGTCAGTCATAAAGAGTCAGACACAATTTAGTGACTGAACAAAAAAAATAACAAGTTGAACACATTAGAAAATGGAAAATTTTGGAAATAAAAATTAAAATATAGTAACAACAGGAGTAGGAAATCATTGACTATTAGCTAATTACCAGAACACTGTCAGTTTTACTAGTTTGGTTGTATGAAATACAAAAGGAAATCTGTTTATTTATATTAGCTTTTCCTGAAGACTATTCCATGAGGTAGTTTATTTGAATGACATACCTAGATAAAATAATTTGTGTTGAAAACATTGAGGAAATATGGCACAGAATATATCTGTGAATTTTACACAATTGAGACTAGTATCGTCTTGAGACTATGTGCATTAGACATAATTGAATTCCTACAGTAAGGATAATTGTATTAAATTGGCTGCTAAAAACATTCATTAATATCAATACTAATGAAAAATCAAAACCTTTGATGCATATTTTGGAAATGCTGCTTTGATAGATTTATCTCAGTCTCAGTTCAGTCACTCAGTCATATCCGACTAAGTGTGCTTCCATGGACTACAGCAAGCCAAGGCTTCCCTGTCCACCACCATATCCTGGAGCTTCTCAAACTCATGTCCACTGAGTCGGTGATGCCATCCAACCATCTCACCCTCTGTCATCCCCTTCTCCTCCTGCCTTCAATCTTACCCAAATTCAGGGTCTTTTTCAGTGAGTCAGTTCTTTGCATCAGTGGCCAAAGTATTGAAGTTTCAGCATCAGTCCTTCCAGTGAATACTCAGGATGATTTCCTTTAGGATGGACTGGTTAGATCTCCCTGCAGTCCAAGGAACTCTCAAGGGTCTTCTCCAACACCACAGTTCAAAAGCATCAATTCTTTGGCACTCAGGTTTCTTTATAGTCCAACTCTCACATCCATAAATGACCACTGGAAAAACCATAGCTGTGACTAGGCAGACCTTTGTCAGCAGAGTAATGACTCTGCTTTTTAATATGCTGTCTAGGATGGTCATAAGTTCTCTTCCAAGAGGCAAATGAGTTTAATTACATGGTTGCAGTCACCATTTGCAGTGATTTTGGAGCCCAAGAAAATAAAATCTGCCACTGTTTCTGCCACTGTTTCCATTGTTTCAACATTCATTTGCCATGAAGTGATGGAACAGGATATATGATCTTAGTTTTCTGAATGTTGAGTTTTAAGCCAATGTCTTTACTCTCCTCTTTCACCTTCATCAAGAAACTCTTTAGTTCTTTTTTGCTTTCTGTCATAAGTGTGGTGTCATCTGCATATCTGAGGTTATTGATATTTCTCCCAGCAATCTTGACTTCAGCTTGTGCTTCATCCATCCTGGAATTTCACTTGATGTACTCTGCATATATAAGTTAAATAAGCAGAGTTTCAATATACAGCCTTGACATACTCCTTTTCCTATTTGGAACCAGTCTGTTGTTCCATGTCCAGTTTTAACTGTTGCTTCCTGACCTGCATACAGTTTTCTCAGGAGGTAGTTCAGGTGTTCTGGTATTCTCATCTCTTGCACAATTTTCCACAGTTTATTGTGATCCACACAGTCAAAGGCTTTGGCGTAATAAATACAGCAGTAGTATATGTTTTTCTGGAAATCTGTTGCTTTTTCTATGATTCAATGCATGTTAGCAATTTGATCTCTGGTTCCTCTGCCTTTTCTAAATCCAGCTTGAACATTTGAAAGTTCTTAGTTCACATAATGTTGAAGCCTGGTTTGGAGAATTTTGAGCACTACTTTGCTAGCGTGTGAGATGAGTGAAATTGTGTGGTAGTTTGAAATTCTTTGACATTGCCTTTGTTTGGGACTGGAATGAAAACTGACCTTTTTTTCCATTCCTTTAGCCACTGCTGAGTTTTCCAAATTTGCTGGCATATTGAGTGCAGCACTTTCACAGTATCATTTTTTAGGGTTTGAAATACCTCAACTGGAATTCCATCATTTCCACTTGCTTTGTTCATAGTGATGCTTCCTAAGGCCCTCTTGACTTTGCATCCAGGATATCTGGCTGTAGGTGAGTGATCAAACCATCATGGTTATCTGATTTCACTAGATTTCACCTAGTGACATATACAATAAACCCATACATATACATAATCACATTTTGCTTAATAAAATCTTTTGAATGAAGCAAGTAGAGTGAAGTTTAAAAAACTGGAAAGTGATGAATTTTTTTAAAATCACTAAGGGTACAGTTTAAGATGTTTCTTTTATGTTTTTATTTTGCAGTATTAGGTACACTTACTAAATTCACTGCTAATTTCAAGATTAAAGAGAAAAATCCAATAAATAACAATTATTTTAGAATACTGAGGAGAGCAGTTATTTTTAATTTTGGAAATAATATTTGAAAGTTTGACTGCTGATGTAACAGTTATAATTGTCATAGTAATTATAAGTACACATACACAATCCATATACCCACTTGAAAAACTTCAGAAATTGGCTTCCTAACCCTATATATTATTTTTAATCAAAATAGCAGTGAAGCTACTAGTCAAGATAGTTTGATTGAACATTTCTGAATGATTAACAGAATTTCGATTATGAGAGAAGAAAACTACTTGTGAATGTGAATGGCATTCTTTTATTATGAGAAGAAAACTCTGAGGAAAAAGTACTCAGTCTTACAAGTAATAATATATTCCAAATAATTGCAATGCATTTTCTATTTAACATAGTTCAGATTTTAGAAATTTTGAGAAAAGGAGGAAAAAATGCTTACTTAAAACTATGGTGAAGTTTAAGAAAAGTATTTACACAATAAAGGATTAAAAAGTCAACTTCATTTTATATTTAGATATAATTACAGACAAGATATACTATTCCTCATTAGAAAAGCAAACTTAATTGAAATTGGAAAAATAAAAAAGACATGGATACAATCAAAGTCATCTAAATCAAATCAAATAAAGGCCATGAGAAGAAATGGGAGTTCTTTCAGACTAAAAACATAGTAGTGCAATTTGTAACTAAATAGGAAATCAAAAGGGAATTACAAATTCAGTTAGGGACTAATGGGACTGAACCAAATGATGGTTCATTGTATTATCCACTTAAGAATATTGTGCCAGAGAGAGAATAACATAACAAAAATTGCATTTTTAAAGTGAAAGAAAGCTGCATTTTGAAGGGTCATTCCTAATATCACTTGGTATAGATGTAGTTAAAGACACATTAAGAAATATGGTGATGAACCAAATATTTGAATTCATGTGTAATTATGGTCATCCCAATATAAACATCATGTTTTCATTTTAGTGAGACTTTCCAATTTGACAGCAAATTATTTTTATATTTTCTTAGGAGGAAATTTAAATTTAAAGCATATATTTTTAAGGTATTTTTGTTATTTGCAATTTATATAATATGAATCCACGCTTCAAGATGTTTAGCCATGTTTCAGTCATTCACAACACTCCAAACCATGGCCAATTTCTTCTCCGTTTACCTCTGATTGTGTTGCAGGTATTCAATTCTGTCCTAAAGTGGTGCTTTTTTGGATATCTTCCCAATCTACTGTGATATTAAGCCGGCACATCATACAAATGACTGGCAACAACTGAAATTGGCATGTATTCTAAATGCTTATGAACAGGACTGGCTGTCTTGAAATTCACTTGAACGGCCTAACAATTTTCAAACCATTAACTCAAGTGTTCCTCCATGAAGAAAATCACAAGATGGTCTCTAAGGCTGTAGCAACAAAACAAAAACATAAAATTATTTAGCAAATTTAGATTTTATTTGCTTCTTACCTTGTTTCTATTCCTTGATTGTATTCCATGGAGTAAAAGATCATGGAATTTCCAAAGAATTATTCTTTTTGAGACACTCTTAAAAAATGCCTTTTCAGTAATTTTCAAAGTGTTTATCAACCTTAGGCTGTGTATAGTCTCAGATCAGTTTGACTTTTATATTATTATTTACCGATTTGACTCTAAAATATCAAAAGTTGAGGATTTCATTATGCATATCATTCTCTGATGGTCTGAATTGAATTGACTAATCAATGCATGCCTTAAGAGAAAAAGAACTTGGGTTTATAATTGCTCTTCATTTCCACTATAATTCTCAAAAATTAGACTCTTTGAAAACACTCAAAACGTGATTTTTTTTCTCTTTACTCATTAAAAAAAAATTAGTGAATCAGGGACACAATCTTCACATTAGAATAATAAAAATAATTGTAGTAAATTATCCTATTGTTATAGTTTAATTAACCTGTTTACTATCAATGGGCTTCCCAGGTGGCACAATTGTAAAGAATCCATCTGTCAACACAGGAGACTCAGGAGAAGCAGGTTTGATCCCTGGGTCAATCAGATCCCCTGGAGGAGGAAATGGCAACTCAATCCAGTATTCTTGTCCAGAAAATTCCACGGACAAAGGAGCCTGGCAGGCTACAGTCCGCCGGGTTGCAAAGAGTTGGGCATGACTCAGCTACTGAACACACATACCTTATCAATAATTTAAATCAGGTTTAAAAGTAGTGTAGTGTTTATATAACTTCTTTCAATTAATAATTACAAAGTAGGAGCGCATACCATATTGTGTGAAAAAAATCTCATAAATCATTAGTATTATCAATTCTACAGTTAAACTATTTAAATTTATTAGCAGCAAAACACTTATTTATTGGATGCTCAGTATGTGGCAGACTGTGCAAGGCATAGAGGATACAAAAGTAAACAAAACAGGTATCCTTTATAGAGATTATATTTTAATCAAGGAGATGGGAAATATACAGATATGATTCTATTGACATAGAACAAATGAATAATTCATCTAACAATTTGTTCCTAAGCTTGACAAACATTAACCTATGGATTGTAAATGACTGTGTATGATTTCAAAGGATCCCTGGTAGACAACCTAATGTTAAATGTCTACAAATATGGCCAACAATGTTTTGATCATGCAAAGATAATTTTTTATCTCTTGAAGCCCTGCTGCAGCAGCTGCTGCTGTTTCAGTCCTGTCCAACTCTGTGAGACCCCATAGACAGCAGCCAACCAGGCTCCCCCTTCCCTGGGATTCTCCAAGCAAGAACATTGGAGTGAGTTGCTATTTCCTTATCCAATGCATGAAAGTGAAAATTGAAAGTGAAGTCACTCAGTTGTGTCTGACTAGTAGCTACCCTATGGACTGCAGCCTACCAGGCTCCTCTGTCCATGGGATTTTCCAGGCAAGAGTACTGGAGTGAGGTGTCATTGCCTTCTCCCTTGAAGCCCTAGTCATGTCTAAAATTTTGTTTTGTAAGTGATTAATGAGAAAGACTATGAAGAGGGTCATTATATATTACATGGAATTTATTGAAAGTATTTGTAAGTGGATACTACTCTAAATACCAAACCAATCAAAAACGTGCTTAGGCCTTTCAATTCTCTTAGCAGCCTTACAAACTCTTGCAAATTCTTACAGACAGGTAAGAATTATGAGGGATAGAAAGTTTGAATAAGTTACCTAAAATTGCATAACTGTTAATTGAGACTAGGTATATATGATTAAATATATTATAAATAGTATATTTCATTCTTTGCTTATTACTAGAACTAAGAATCTATTTATAGTATACAAGTATAGGAGGGAAATTCAATACTGCAAGGGTATAAAAAAATAAAGTAAAATAAATGTATCAGGGAAAATGTGACTTAAAGTTTAAATTTTCTTCAAAGTAACTGGAAAAATGAAAATGATTTTATAAAGAGATATATCTAAATGATAAATATAGGAAAACAGAGTTACTGGTGAATGCCCAGAAACTATCAAATACAGAATTCACAAATAGGCTAAGGAAAGAAAAAAATTAGCTTATTACAGATTCATAACTTTGAAGCCTCTTTATGAAAGAATGGAGGACTTGGATGGAAGCAAAAACAACACTGCAAAGAGGATGTGGCCCACACAAAAGTCAGTGTTAACGTTTTTAATGATATAATTTGGGCCATTTGTATTGTGGATAATGTTTGTTAAAAATTGTATGGAATGTCATGGCATTTATTTTCTGCCTAACAGGGGAATCCAATTACTGTTAGGACTCAATCTGGAATGCATTACTACCGCCTCAAAGCAAACTGGATGCATCAGCCCTCTTATTACCACAGTGGTGATTGAGCAAAATGCTGATCAGGCGGGATGCAAAGGCAAGTAGCCAGGGAACAAAGAATACATGTTAGAAAAGGACAAAAATGTACCAGCAACTGTTAAATAAAGAGAGTACATTTCTTAATAGTTTGGCACATGTTTTGAGTACATGGTTGTAAGTAATATTTTCTTAGTAATGAAACTGAGTGCATCTTCAGACACACCAATAGGAAGGTAATACACCTTTAATTCAGTCTAGTTTTTGAGCTAAATTTGATATTTTCGGATTTCCCTGGTGATTCAGTGGTAAAGAATCTGCCTGCCAATACAGGAGCCATGTTCAGTCCCTGGGTCAGGATGATCCCCAGAGAAGGAAATGGCATCCCAATCTGGTATCCTTGGCTGGGAAATCCCACAGACAGAAAAGGCTGGGATACTACAGAGCTTGGTGTCAGCAAGAGAGTCGGACATGACTTAGCACCTGAACAGCAGCAATAACCAGTATTTTCATTTGCATAGCCTCAGGAAATGTGACAAGTATTCAGCTAGGTATTGAAAATAAATTAGAAACTAAAGGCTGAGCTTGGGTCCTCAAACAGTGCAGAAGAGAGATAATTAAAGTATGTTGGCTAGGGTATCTGCTTCTGACCTTGATAAGTAGCTGGTATTAAACTAAATTTTATTAACTATACCAAAGCATTTGACTATGTCCATCACAATAATTTGTGGAAAATTCTTCAAGAGATGGGAATACCAGACCACCTGACCTGCCTCCTGAGAAATCTGTATGCAGATCAGGAAGCAACAGTGACAACTGGACATGGAATAACAGACTGGTTCCAAACAGGGAAAGGAGTACATCAAGGCTATATATTGTCACCCTGCTTATTTAACTTATATAAAGAGTACATCATGAGAAGCACTGGGCTGGAGGAAGCACAAGCTGAAATCAAGATTGCAGGGAGAAATAATAACCTCAGATATGCAGATGACACCATCCTTATGGCAGAAAGTGAAGAAGAACTAAAGAGTCTCTTGATGAAACTGAAAGAAGAGAGTGAAAAAGTTTGCTTAAAACTCAACATTCAGAAAACGAAGATCATGGCATCCAGTCCCATCACTTCATGGCAAATAGATGGGGAAATAGTGGAAACAGTGGCAGACTTTATTTTTGGGGTTCCAAAATCACTGCAGATGGTGACTGCAGCCATGATATTAAAAGATGCTTGCTCATTGGAAGGAAAGTTATGACCAATCTAGATAGAATATTAAAAAGCAGAGACTTTGCTGACAAAGGTCCATCTAATCAAAGTTATGGTATTTCCAGTAGTCATGTATGGATGTGAAAGTTGGACTATAAAGAAAGCTGAGCACTGAAGAATTGATGCTCTTGAACTATGATGTTGGAGAAGACTCTTGAGAGTCCCTTGGCCTGCAAGGAGATCCAACCAGTCCATCCTAAAGGAAATCAGTCTTGAATATTCATTGGAAGGACTGATGCCGAAGCTGAAACTCCAATACTTTGGCTACCTGATGTGAAGAACTGACTCATTTGAAAAGACCCTGACACTGTGACTCATTTGAAAAGACTCTGATGCTGGGAACGATTGAAGGCAGGAGGAGAAGGGGATGACAGAGGATGAGATGTTTGGATGGCATCATCGACCCAGTGGACATGAGTGTGAGCAATCTCCGTGAGTTGGTGATGGACAGGGAAGCCTGGCGTGCTGCAGTCCATGGGGTTGCGAAGAGCTGGCTGTGACTGAGTGATTGAACTGAACTGAGAACAATTAAAAAAAATATGTATATATATGGAATAGCTATTTTCGTATATTGAAAAAAAAAAAAAAAAACCAACCCAGCATAATCTTGTGTCCTATATGAAAAAAGAAAAAAAGTTTCTGTCTTTGTTGCTGTTGTTAACCTGGAAGTATTTACTGTATCCCCCACCCAGAAAGAGTGACTCCAATCAGATCTTTATAGTCTTGTTGAGCAGACAGAGAAACAATTCAGGAAATTTGAGGTAGTTGAAATTTGAGTTGCAGTGCAATTAAATCTGTATGAGAATCTTTTGAATCCTAGTTTTAACTCTTTAAGCTACAGATACATAGAATGATAGGGAATAAATTCAAGCTAATAACTACTACCAGGAAAGGATTAATTACCAATAAACTATAACCTGAAGAATTCTTAGATCTCATGGGATTACAAGAATTCATGACATGAATAATCAATGTCTAAAGACTCCATTGAATGTAAATAGCATTCAATAGAAAGTTCAGCAAGGCCATAATGTAGGTGTAAGGCTAAACAAGTCCTAGAGCAAAAGATACTTTATATTCATCCTCACAAAGTTCAAGTGATTAAATGTATTAAATGATTGCCAAAACAAAAGTCAGCACTCTTTTATAAAGAAAGATACAAAATCCAAACACTTAACAATGTTTATAATCCCTATTATATCCTATACATCTCTAGACATGTGAATAGGTAACAGTTTATATCCCATAACCAGAGGAAAAGTCATTCAGTAGAATGAAAGCCCATAAATGACAGGAGTTACATAATAAGAAGATTCTGACTTAGAAACAGTTATATTACATGCACAAATATGTGTGTATATATATGTATATGATTAGTCCATTTGTTTCAATTATATATGAATGTTATGAAGACTATAAGACAGAGCTAAATTGAAATTTCATCTCTGAAAACACAAAATATGAAATAGAACTTCACTTTATTGCCTGAAAATAATTAGACACTACAGAAAATTATCAAACTAATGAATTTGAACAAGGAGCACCAGAAACTATCCTAAATTAAAATATAGATTGCAAAATGGCCAAAGGCAGAAAGCCCAGAATCTTAGTGGTCTGTAGATCAATATCAAATAATTCATTATTGATTTAGTGAGAATACTAGAAAGAGAGGATATGGAGGAAGGAGCAGAAAATTTTTTGAATGTATAAAAATATTTCAGACTTCATGAAAATCTGAAATGGGCATGTTCAAAATAATCAATATGCATGCATATGAGCTCAGTCCTATCTGACTCTTTGTGTACCCAAGGACTGTGGCTTGCCAGGCTCCTTTGTTCAGGGGATTTTTTTCAGACAAGAATACTGGAGTGGGTTCTCCTCCAGGGGATCTACCCAATCTAGGGATCAATTTTTTGTCTCCTGCATTGTAGCCCACATTGGCAGGCGGCTTCTTTACTGCCAAGCCACCTGGGAAACCCCACTTAACACTTCATGAAAATCTGAAATGGGCATGTTCAAAATAATCAATATGCATGCATATGAGCTCAGTCCTGTCTGACTCTTTGTGTACCCAAGGACTGTGGCTTGCCAGGCTCCTTTGTTCAGGGGATTTTTTTTCAGACAAGAATACTGGAGTGGGTTCTCCTCCAGGGGATCTACCCAATCTAGGGATCAATTTTTTGTCTCCTGCATGTAGCCCACATTGGCAGGCGGCTTCTTTACTGCCAAGACACCTGGGAAACCCCACTTAACCAAGATAAACACAAAGAAAATAATATCAAGATGCATTACAGAAAATTTTCTGAAAAATGACAAAGAGAAACCCTATTTAAAAAACAATCAGAAGGGAGAAGAGGACTAAAAACCACACTTGTATAAAAAGGAACAACTATCACAATGATGTTCTATTTTTGATTTTAAAAAGCAATGCGAGGCACATGAAAATGAAATAGCATTCCTCAAAGTATTAAATGAAAATATATTAAACTAGGCTCTGTATCTTACTAAATTTACTTCAAAAGTGAAGGAAAATTAAGCAATTTTTTTCATTATATACTATTCCTGAGAGAATCTGTTGACAGCATATCTACCCTACAAAATTTGCTAAAGAGTTTTCTCCAGGCAGAGAGAAAACAATTAGAAACAAAATCTAAGATGTGGACATAGAGAAAATAGTCCAGTAACATAGAGGTGGAGGAAACATAATTTTTTTTTCTCATTTCTAAAATTCATTCTAAAAATTTAGAACTTAAAGAAAAAATAACATACTAATGGATTTATAATGTATATTGAAAATATATGACAATTATAACATAAAGGACAGGAGGGGGAATGAACTCATGCAATTTTAGGAGATGCACATTATAGATAAAAAAAGATTATATCCCATGACATTGGAATGTATATCAGTTATATGTTGTAAGTTCTAGAGAAATTAATAAAATGACAAAGGAAAGAAATATTAATGAGTCAATAGAATAAATAAGATGGAACACTAAAACAATTCTTGTGTAACAAAATTGGATGGAAAAAGTAATAAAAAATATTAGGAAGTATAATAAAATAATTAGTGTGATGACATATTTAAACCAAATCACATCACTAATCATAACTGATTCAATACACCAATTAAAAGACAAAGGTTGTTCAGTTCAGGTCAGTCACTCAATCATCTCCGACTCTTTGCGACCCCATGGACTGCAGCACAGAGGCCTCCTGTCCATCAGCAACTCCCAGAGCTTACTCAAGCTCATGTCCATCGAGTCAGTGATGCCATTCAAATACATCATCCTCTGTCACCCCCTTTCACTCCTGAATTCAATCTTTCCAGTCATCAGGGTCTTTCTTATGAGCCAGTTCTTTGTGTGAGGTGGACAAAGTATTGGAGTTTCAGCTTCAGTATCAGTCTTCCCAATGAATATTCAGGACTGATCTCCTTTAGAATGGACTAATCGGATCTCCTTGCCATCCAAGGGACTATCAAGAGTCTTCTCCAACACCACAGTTCAAAAGAATCAATTCTTTCAGGCTCAGCTGTCTTTATAGTCAAATTCTCACATCCATACATGACTACTGGAAAAACCATAGCTTTAACTATATGGACTTTTATTGGCAAAGTTATGTCTCTGCTTTTTAATAGTCTAGGTTGGTAATAACTTTCTTTCCAAGGAGTAAGTGTCTTTTAATTTCATGGCTGCAGTCACCATCTGCAGTGATTT
Organism: Aepyceros melampus; assembly: GCA_006408695.1. Classification (NCBI taxonomy): domain Eukaryota; kingdom Metazoa; phylum Chordata; class Mammalia; order Artiodactyla; family Bovidae; genus Aepyceros; species Aepyceros melampus. The sequence continues at coordinate 533,854 of SJXQ01013029.1, forward strand.
TGGGTCCCCCTAAAATAAAGTCTGCCACTCTTTCCATGATTTCCCTTTTTATTTGCCATGAAGTGATGGGACCAGATGCCATGATCTTCGTTTTCTGAATGCTGAGCTTTAAGCCAACTTTTTCACTTTCCTCTTTCACTTTCATCAAGAGGCTTTTTAGTTCTTCTTCACTTTCTGCCATAAGGGTGGTGTCATATCTGAGGTTATTGATATTTCTCCCAGCAATCTTGATTCCAGCTTGTGTTTCTTCCAGTCCAGTGTTTGGATCATGGAAAAAGCAAGAGAGTTCCAGAGAAACATCTGTCTCTGCTTTATTGACTATGCGAAAGCTTTTGACTGTGTGGATCACAATAAACTGTGGAAAATTCTGAGAGATAGGAATACCAGACCACCTGACCTGCCTCTTGAGAAATCTATATGCAGGTCAGGAAGCAACAGTTAGAACTGGACACAGAACAGACTGGTTCCAAATAGGGAAAGGAGTATGTCAAGGCTGTATATTGTCACCCTGCTTATTTACTTATATGCAGAGTACATATTTCCACAGTTCTTTAATTAGTTCAAGAGTCTCACTGATCACTTTTGCCTACCTTTCCAGCCCTGTCTTTCATTTTTTTTTCCACAGGCACCTTAACTACGGCTACACTGAGTGACTTGCAGCTACCCAAAGGCAAATACAACATATTTAATCAAATATCTCAGTATTTCTATGTTTATTTTCTAGAATGTACATTCCCACTTCTACCCATTGATATTTCTTACAAATCCTTAAGTATTCAGCTCCAATATTACTTATTTCATGAAGCTTTCCATTATGCCTTCATCTTAGGTTAGGTTTCCCTTTCATGAATTTCTAAAATGACCCCTCTCTTTGAACGTGTTGACTACCCCAGCTTTGTTTCTGAAATGTGTTTGTGGGGCTACAGTAAAAGAACTCCTTGAGAAGAGAAAGGTAAACTCTTTTACCTTTTTGCCTCTACTATTTTAACACCTAAACTCAACAAACAGTACAGATAGATGACAGTATCACAGATTTTATGGAAGCTAGGATATTAGATTCCAACATTTTTATTTCAGCACTTGTACATTACTTTGCAGTCTACACATTACTAAAATTGAAGACTTTTGTTTTTGTTGTATTACAGATACCAAGAAATGTTTATAGTACTCAGCTTAACCACATTTCCACAATCCTCCATTCTATCTAAAAACAATGTTAACCTTCATGAAGCTTCAGCAATTTCCAGGTCACTCTCACTTAGAAATATAACAAGACAAGAGATGAAGAAGAGTTTTCATATTTTAAGAATAGAGAAACTTACTCTTAAAATATATCATTCCCTTTTTCCATGTGAGAGTTGATTTCTTGAAATGAAAAGTTTTAAATAAAAAATATTGTAATGCAAATAACTGGATTACCAAGTTTATTTTTTTCCACTTATTGTTACTATGTATTGGATTTTCACAGTAGCAAATTCATTCAGTAATTATTTGAGAGCTTACCATTTGTCACGTGCTATACTGTATGCTGAGAATTTAGAGTGGACACAGACAAGGAGAAAAGACAAGCATTAGATAAAGTATTACATAAAATTAATATATTCATGTTGTTTAGTTGCTAAGCCCCATTCAACTCTCTTGAGACCCCATGCACTGCAGACCACCAGGCGCATGTGTCCATGGAATTCCCTAGGCCAGAATACTGCAGTGGATTGCCGTTTCCTTCTCCAGGGGATCATTCCAGCCCAGCGGTCACACCCGTGTCTTCTGCACTGGCAGATGGGTTCTTTACCACTGCACCTTCTGGGCAGCCCCACTGCAGTCATGATATGCATTAAAAACAAAGCCTGGTGGATGCTGCTTGTGTTTGTTTTAGGAATGCATTGCTGGTTAACAAAACAAGAAGAAACACAAAATGTTTGACACTAGGTAGCAGATATGAGCTTGTCCTTAGTGTTCACTGAAATTTGTTTTTCATTCAGTAATTTGTTCAGTTATAATAAGCTGCTATCATTTTTAAATTTGATGCTTTATCTATTCATTATATTTTTAGCACTGCAGAAGGCTTTCCCCCAGGGGAAAAATATATATGTGTGTGTGTGTGTGTGTGTGTGTGTGTGTGTGTGCATGCGCATATGTGTATATTTCCCCAAAGAAATACTTATATTTCTCCAGAATATAAGTGTTTCAACACTGTCCCTTAATTTTTAGAATGACTTAAATTTGGTGAAATGGATTTCTATGTTGAAGAAAAACTTCAAAGGAAACCTATAAAATTTAGAACTTCTTAGATAAATTCATGGTGACAACTCATAGGAAGGACAGTAAAAAAACTTTAGAAACTATCCCATCCTCAGTAAGGAAGGGACTAAGTGAATAAAATAGGGTATTATCATAAGAATATATTTAAATTTAATTTTTTTGCTGTCAACTATAGTTGATTTTTTTCATAATTATTTCATATTATTCATGGGAATAATTTCTGGTTCTAACCTTGGCCATGAAAAATGGCTTCAGATAAATTCCATAACTTCTACAGAAAGTTTTATGGAAAAGGCTTTATGGCTAAGATGTGATCCCCATTGTCCCATGCGCGGTGAGAGCCTGAGACTCCTGGATTCTTAATGTGCGTCTGAAGAATTTCCGATATGGAAATTCTTATTTTTGATCTCACTTTTTATAGGTAAGAGATATATGGAATATTAGCCTTCTTAATAGAGAATAAACAGGCTACCAGATGCCTGTTCTGCAATTGGAAATATACAAAGTTACTATAAAAAGAAACTTTGGACAACTGGCTGTCTGAAAGAGTGTGGTACCCACCATTTCCAAGTTAAACCTACTCTGGTTAGCCAAATCTATATATGTTTCCAGTTTTCTACTTTACTGTATAGCAAAGCTCACTTCTTATTCTTAATAATGTGTACACTCTTCACACAAAGAATTGTCTAAAACAAAGTTTATTTGATCTCTTACACTCTCTTAGATACGAACTTTAGCCAGTTTAGAAGTTACTTTTTCTACTGAGGAAGATTAGTTCCTTTAAGTCCCAGCTACTCAATAATTAAGTGATCTCCTAAGGTCATTTTTGGAAATTCCTTCTTATTTCACTACTCTTAAGATATGTAAAAAAGTAATTCATCTTGAACTTGCCAAACTGCAAACATTCAGGAAAAATGTAGGGAATTTTCAAAATGAGTTATTCAGTGACAAAGAGAATGAACTGTTCCCTGAATGGATAAAAAAATCCTCTGATGAAGTAGAATAAATCTTTAAAACTAATTAATATAAAAAATAAAGAATTTTTCTCTTCTCCGTATTAGTCAATTTAACTAACAGAACATGTTAAACAAATTTATGGCTTGAATGTGAAGCCATGCAATGAGTGTGCCCAGCCATCTGAAATATGTCTTAAGTGGACAAATAAAATTAGCTACATTGTTGCTGAATACTAATGCTAAGCACTCTTTTCCGAGTAAATGTCTTTCTACTAAATTTCTATTTATTTTTAATTATTTAGTAAATTTATTATTTAGTAAATTTATTATTATTTAGTAATAAATAATTATTTAGTAATAAATAATATTTAGTAATAAATAATTATTTATAAATAAATTATTATAATTATAATATTTATAATAATTTATAATTTTAGTAAATTTATTATTTAGTAAATTATTTAGTAAATTATTTATTATTTAGTAAATGTCTTTCTACTAAAATTTCTTTTAGAGTTTAACAGATATCATTTTACTCATGAGAAAACAAATAATATTATATTTTCTTAAGACTTACTGCCTTGTACCACACTAGCAACTAAAACAATTAACTGTCATTTCTCTTTATCCTTAATGAAAGTAAGTTACTGTTTAAGCCAGGTAAAGAGCAGAGATTCTAGATCTCCAGGGAATGTGCACATAACCCAGCATCTTCAGTAGAATATGTTGACTTTTCATTTTTCCCATTAAATTTCAAGTGCTTCTGAGTGCTCAGAAGTAATGAGGAATAAGCCTGTCTCATTTTCCCCATGGCATCTATTGCTCAGATGGTGATATAATCTTTTGAATTTAAACTCTTTATTATTATCAACACCTTCTTAAACTACTAAATATTTCTTTGGCAATAAACAAGATGTCACTTAATAACCTTAAACATTTACTTATTTATTTTTGTCACCAAAATAAATTACATAAGTAATTTGAACTCTGCTTAACTCGTGACTCTTTTATGAGGCTTGATGGCAAAATGATTACTTAGAATATTCTCAAGAATTTTAGATGTCAAACTTGGAATACGTTTTCTTTACTTATATAACAAACTCCAAATATAATTTTCAGTGCACTTTGATGTTGATGTAGGGTTCTGATTTAAATAAAATATAAAGTGCCTCAATAAACAATTTAAATAGGTATCATTAACCCTGATTAAAACTGGTTAAATCAAAACAGTCAAACTGCTTTCTGCCCTGATTTATGTGGCTATTCATTGACAGAAGCAGGGCTGAAATCAGAGACTGATTCTGAAATCAGTTGTCAGATGACAACAACTGGGTGAGTTGCGATGATTTCACTTAAGTAACTCACAGAAATGATAAGTTCATTGGACATATGTGGCCTCTTGTACCTATGACAATAAGATGCCAGTATTCTCCATTCAGGAAAAGAGTGACCTGATTCAACTGTGCTAGGCAAAAGCCATGGCAACAGCTGGCTTCTCCCTCTTGCAATGTTTTACAAGCCTGCTGGAAGGCCATCAGCTACAGGCCTTTTCCCTTTCTTTGTTCAAACTCTTTCCATTACTGCAAGTGAGTATCAGATGTTCTTCAGAATGTGATAAGGAGGGGAAGGTGGCATCTGTATGTGCAGTGTTTCCTCCCATTAGCAGGGGAAAGGGAGAGGAAAAGGAGATGGCAGAACAAACCAGTAGCAAATAATAAAAGAATTCTGGTGAAAATGATAAAGGTTAAAAAGTTCTGGTTGTATTAAGTGAATAAAAGATTTATAAGAGATTAAAATTAAATTTAGCAAGGATGGTAGCACTGAAAAATTGTGTATGAATAATCAGAAAATGAAGCAAATAATGATTGGAGGGAAGGCTAAGTAGAAAAAAAAAATCAGTAGGAAAAAGAGACAAAAGGAATAATTCTTATTCAATCCTCTTTCAGGAAAGCTTTTAAAAACTAAGTAAAAACAGCCTGGCTCAGAGGTTAAAGCATCTGCTGCAATGTGGGAAACCCAAGTTCAATCCCCAGATCGGGAAGATTCCCATGGAGAAGGAAATAGCAACCCACTCCAGTATTCTTGCCTGGAAAATTCCATGGATGGAGTAGCCTGGTAAGCTATAGTCCGTGGGATTGCAAAGAATCACACATGACTGAGCAACTTTCACTCCACTTTTCTTCTGAAAAATTTACAAAAACATTTAGTTGGAAGACAAGTGGAAATTGTAAATTATTTTAAGCATAAGGTAGCTGAAACTTAACTTAGGAATATTTTGTTAAACCTGATACATGAATTATGCAGTAGTTAAACCATGCCTCATTGACACAATAGGTAAATCAATGATATACTTCATTGTTCTTAAATTTGTACATTAGCATTAATGTATGATTTATTATGGTACATAGCAAAACATTTCAAAATATTTTAAGTCTGTTGTGTGAATGACCCATTTTTCAGAATTATGAGATTTATCTGTCAATTGTATTTAAAATTGATTATTTAAATGCTGATAATGTATGGAAAAATAGCTTCCATAAACCTTCAAGCTTATTCAATATTTACCATAGTTTTTAGTCATATAAGACACTAGAAACTTTCTAGACTTCTTAGTCATTAATCATAGATGAGTAAAGAATCTTACACTCAGAATTGCTTTATTAGTAGTATTTTATTGAGTGTGTATTTACACCAAAGTAAATTAATCTCTTTTAAACTAGGATCCAGTTTTCATCTCTTTTTTCTACATTACCTTGCATGGTTCTTTATGCCTAGTAAACACTGCTTCTGCTGCTGCTAAGTTGCTTCAGTCGTGTCCGGCTCTGTGCAACCCCATAGACGGCAGCCCACCAGACTCCCCCGTCCCTGGGATTCTCCAGGCAAGAACACTGGAGTGGGTTGCCATTTCCTTCTCCAATGCATGAAAGTGAAAAGTGAAAGTGAAGTCACTCAGTTGTGTCTGACTCTTTGCGACCCCATGGACTGCAGCCCACCAGGCTTCTCTGTCCATAGAATTTTCCAGGCAAGAGTACTGGAGTGAGATGCCATCACCTTCTCCTAGTAAACACTAAATAAACATAAATAAATTGTTGAAAATTAAGATAAATTTGTCTGTAATGATTTAATTTTGCCTTATACAGACATGTTAGTTATTTAGTCCAATTATTATGGTGTTTCATATATTTATTCCAATGTTGCAGCCATAAGACTACGAATATTATTGTCAGTGACTTTTTAAACCTCAAAAGTTTCTCTGATTTGTGTTTTCATCAACAATAAAAAAGTTAAGGTCAATTATTAATTAATTAATAATCTTAATGTTTCTATTAGATGTTTGTGTCTTCTTAAGGATAAATTGTACACTGATGGACATCTTAGGGAATTGTGTGGTCTGGCTGGTCTCCTGTGACTTTGATAGTGACACCAGTTTCTCTGAGGAGCTGACATCTTCTAGGACAACCTTGTCAAGCTCTGTCCTGGAATGACAATCAGTTCAGCAACAGCAAGTATGTGATCACGCCTCCACCTAGAGAGCAGATGTCCCTGTTCTCCTTTAGTTATGGGAGAAATAACATTCTCATCATATGACAACTTATGTCATGATTTATTGGAAGTGTGACATCTCTTACAGATTTTTACATTGGATACCTACTGTTAAAATCGACACCAATATTGCGTAAAAAAGGAACAAACAGTAAACAATCAGGAGAACCAGGGGGGAGTATGAGCAAGAAAAAGAGCTAAAAAAAATAAAAGAAAAGAACGTATCCACATTGTTATTTTTTGTAAATTGAAAGTCTTGGACATTATTCTTCAGGAAAAACAGGTTAGAGGTTATTTAAAAAATATACTCTCTTGATGTACCCACAGGCACCGTGGTAGTTCTGAGGCTAACAATAAAAATTCAAAAAGTGAGTGGTGGCCCCGTTCTGGGAAATCCTTTCATCTTCCCTAAAATCATTAGAATAATCCTCCCACTCATTAACCTATGAAATACCCAGCCCAAAGACCATGCCATATTTCAGAGTCTCTTGTCTTCTGAGATGGCCCATACTATGTCTGTAGAGTTTGTTTCTCTCTAAATAAGTCCACTTCTTAGGCATCTATCTGTATTTCTTAAAATATGGCTATATAAATAATATTTGAGTTTCTTTGCCCAAGCAAATTCATACAGTTTTGTTGAGCCCTTTTCAGTAATTGATTGTACTGTGTTTTCCAGTTTCTTAACCTAGAAGTAGCTGACTCTTTGCAAGAAGCTCCTACATATTTTTCTCTGGTTTTCTCTTGATAATCTGTGCAAGTTAATCTACAACTTTTTCTGTTTCTAAAAGCTTCATTTACTTTCAAACAGCAACTTTTTAAAAATGTTTCAATCTTTCTAATGTACTTACCAAGACAGAGTTCTAAGTGTTTTTTGAACACTATTTCTTGATCCAATCTCACTAATTCCTACTTAAATAAGCTTTTTTATATTCTTAATAAGGGACTTCCCAGGTGATACTAGTGTAAGGAACCCACTTGCTAATGGAGGAGACAGAAGAGACAGGGGTTCAATTCCTGAGTCAGGAAGATTCCCTGGCGGAGGGCATGGACCCACTCCAGTATTCTTGCCTGGAGAATCCCATGACAGAGGAGCCTGGAGGGCAACAGGCATGACTTGGCATTCACACACATTCTTAACAAACTTAAGAAAGTGAAAGTGAAGTCACTCAGTCGTGTCCGACTCTTTGCGGCCCCGTGGACTGTAGCCCTCCAGGCTCCTCTGTCCATGGGATTCTCCAGGCAAGAATACTGGAGTGGGTTGCCATTTCCTTCTCCAGGGGATCTTCCCAACCCAGGGATCAAACCCAAGTCTCCCACATTGCAGGCAGATGCTTTAACCTCTGAGCCACCAGGGATGCAGCTTATAATGTTTATTAAAGTAGCCCTCACAAAATAAAACACATCAAAACTGTTTGCTTCAGTTCTCCTTTATTACATTTACTATGTGCGTCTGTGTGGATACATGTGTATGTGTGTGCCTTTCACAATGTCTAGGATGAACTAGCTGAAAAAGTACAGATGAAGATATCTGCTAAGGTCATGCAATGGGGAAATCTGTAACCTGATACAGGAGACTCATGTGGTTCTTTCACCAGCACACTTTAGATTCTCCTCTTTCTTAAATGCCCCAATTATAATAATAAAACCATACACTGAATGGTATTTTGTCTATCATACACTGAATTCCATAATATTTTGAAATTAACACCCTAATTTTACCCTAAAATTCATAGCACAGCACATAGTAAACAAGTATTTGAATACATTCATAATTATATTGGCTTTATGAAAGTCTGTTTTTTCCCACACAAAATCACTCTGTTTAATTAGGTGCTATTAAAAATGTTATGCTTCATTCAGTCTTTCAGCAGTATTTATTGAACACTTCCTACATGCACTTTTGTTGTGTATTATTAAGACTTCCACATAGATGACATTTATTATTATATTTATTACCATACTGTATACAATATACTAAATCATTACTGATGTTTATATTGCTCTAAGCTTCTCTTCCTCTTAAATTTAGTGCTGCTATATATTTAGATCTGATTGAAAATATGTGATGGTTGTTACACAATAGAAGTTGAGTAGATGTGATTCTTTGGCATCCACAAATGTACAGAAAGAAAAAGAGCAACAAAGAAAACAGTGACATGAGAAAAAATTAATCAGTTATATTTATCAACATGAGTATGCTAGGTATATTCATAGTCAATCAGGAGAGAATGACAAGAAAATACGTTTTAAAATAAGTGAAAATGGAGATAATTATTATTATCCTTAACCTTGTGGATAAACAAAACTGACAAATTCATAAAGTTATTATAGATGATACTTGTGATTCTGAGTCCTGTAATTTTCATTTACCATAGATATGATATAGCTTCCTTCCTAGTTATTTGTAAGATTTTCTCTCTAGATGCTTTCAGTATTTGTTTTCAAAATCTTATAGGATAAATAAATAATTTAGTTCAGGATAGAGTTACATGACCAAAAGATACAAAAAAGTGTTTCTGCTGTTTCTTTTTTTTATTGGATTCCATGAAGTGTGATTTTAAATAAGCTTTTATATATGTTTGACTTTTATTTGCTGTTAAAATTATCTTTTGGACTGCTATATTCATTTTTACCAAATAATTTAAAAAGAATCAAAGCTCTATCAATGCTCATATTTATATACATATTAGGAAATCAGCCCTGACATTCATTGAAGGACTGATGCTGAAGCCGAAGCTCCAATACTTTGGCCACCTGATGCGAAGAACTGACTCAGTGGAAAATACCTTGATTCTGGAAAAGACTGAGGGCAGGAGGGGGACGACAGAGGATGAGATGGTTGGATGGTATCACCAACCCAATGGACACGAGTTTGGCTAGGCTCTGGGAGTTGGTGATGGACAGGGAGGCCTGGCATGCTGCAGCCCATGAGATCACAAAAAGTCTGACTTCAAAAAATGACTGAGAGACTGAACTGAACTGATTAGAATAAAATCCATATTTATATAGGTGCAAATGATAGATTGGCTAACTGACACTATATGAGTATGCGTTAGTTTTGTCCAAAGGAGATAAAGGAGACTATGATTCATGCCTCAGAGAAAAAAATATGTAAAACAAGTAGAGAAATTCTGACAAAAATCTGAGAAACTGTTTGGAAAGTGGTGGTTGGGAAAACAATAAGAAAATAGTAATTTTTATATCTAGCTAATGAACATTTGCAATTTCTGCCAATTAAGACAAGATCCAGGCCAATCAATATACAGATATCACTGTATAGATAGTTTGACCAAACTTAGAATATACATAATTTAAATAATAAATAACCTTTCACAGTCTGCTTCTCAAAATGAAAAAGAAGCATGTTGTTTCTTTTCTCCATCTTGTGCCTAATCTAGTTTTTTAACCTCCTTTCTTCTCTCAGACTGAATTATGTTTGACTGGATCATTGCCCATTTTGTGAGGTAATTTCTCAGTGTACATTCTGAGGTCTCCTTGACTTATTTTTAGAGAGCAATTTTATTATTTAGGATTGCTCTCTGCACTACCTGCAAGGAAACTTGTGTGTCTGCTATCCATTTCAACATTCAGTAATACATCCAAGGTTTTCCTTCCCCCTTCCCTCCTTGTTTCCTTTTTTACTTCCTTCCTCCCATGCTGGCTCTTCCTACTGCTACTATTCGATATAGTTTTTCCAGGTATTAAAGATAGTATGTTGACCCTCCAAATTAGTTTACAAAAATTTTAAATAAAATTTTACTATCTTTCTTGGTGACAATTAACCAATCAGAAATTGCAATATTGTGGTGTTTATAAACCATAAACTCTATGCACTATCCATACTCTTCTATTCATGGCAAAGGAAAGTCACTTTAAAATTCAGCTTATTACTACAATTAATATAGGCACCTGTATATTATTACCTAAAAAAATGCTATTAATGGCATAATTAATGAAGGAATTTCAGAGATTACCTGACATAAATTTCTCTTTCACTAAGATTTGGAAATTCAGAGATTACACAAAGAAAGCAACTGGAGAATTTGCAGACCATAAGTAGAAATCAGCTTATCATTCTTTTAACTCAATAATTTTTAATTACAAATAAGCCTAATGATATATTTATATTTTTGTTTGGCATATATGATTAACAGTAATAGCCAGCAACATGTGATTGCATATGATTGATATAAAGTTGTCAATTCATTTTTTTGAATTGAATAACAAAAATGTTTACATATATCATATTAACTATATTTCCATATATCATATTTTGTGGAATAGGAATTAGAAAACTAAGACTGAAAATGAATTGGCAAAGCTTACTTAGCTGCTAATTACAAAACTCTAATTTTGAATCTGAATATTTCTGATGCTTCTGAATCATTACACTTTTGATCAGAATTTGAAAATATCATAGCTGTGTTTTTCATAATGTAAAATAGAATGACATTCAAAATAAATTTTGTACTTTGAATTTTATCATAGCTGATTCAATCTGTGGAAGCTAGTCTCGAATGGAAATATGTGTCATCTAATACAAAATAATTTATTATCTGATAATCTTTGGATTAGATTTTGTAGTCTTTTTTAGCATTATCACCACAGAATAACATAAAAACATTTATTTAGATACCAGCTAGAGGAAATAATGGAATTAAAGAGACAGTAGAATCCATTTTCTGACATTTATTGAAGTCAATTTTGCAAAAGATGAATAATTTTAGATGAAGAAAGATATAATCAATTGGAACTGAGTTCTAGACATCAGTGTTCAATATTAATATGAGAAATAACATATTAATCATCCAATAGTTGCTGCTTAACCCCATACTAATAATTTACTACAAAGGTGAAAGAGGAGAAATGACTCAAAACTGCAATTGCACAATAAATATTGAGCAAATATTACATTCTGTCCTTTTCATCCTTTCTTTAGTAGTCTGTGCTCTCTATGGTAGCTAGTTTTGGTGGTAAATAATTTTTTACCTATTATCTAAATCTCTTTCTAGTTTTTCTCTGCAATTAATGGTATTTTACACACACACACACACACACACACACACACATATACAGAAAGGACCGAATGACCAAGTGATGATACATTATAAATTGAAAATATGATGTTTTCATTGAAAAGAAAAAATAAAATAGGTAATAGAATGATCTGCAAAGAATATTATTTCAAACAAACAAAGAAGCAAGGCAGTTGAGAGTGCTAGTGTACAACAGGTGTTAAAATGGCAGGGCTGCCGTCATGCACACATTCTCTCTGTTTGAACACTGCATGTCTCTAAAATTAATTATATCTAGGAGACCACTGTAGTGTCTTTCCTTTGGGAGGAAAGAAGATGGGACCAGGATGTTAAAAATGAACTGATTTTTTCCTTTATTTATTTGGATGAACTGGGTCTGTTGTGGCACGCAGGCCCTTTCGTGGCAGCATGTGTGATCTAGGTCTCTGACCAGGGATTGAACCCAGGACTCTGCCCTGGGAGCAGGCAGTCTTAGCCATTGGACCACCAGGGATGTCTCTGATTTTTCTTTATAGGATATTTGAGCTGTTGGAATTCTTTATACCATGAACATATATTTATATTTAAAAATAAAATGCAGAGAGGGGTTTTCAAGATGGCGGAGGAATAGGACGGAGAGACCACTTTCTCCTGCACAAATTTATCAAAAGAACATCTCAACGCTGGGTAAATTCTACAGGGCAGCTT